>CM045446.1:14008566-14276021 GCA_024666655.1 Dascyllus trimaculatus | reverse complement strand
TCCAAAAAATACCATTATCAAATTTAGCGGCATCCGCACTGCAAGGTGGTGGATGGAACATGTGTGTAAAGAGGGGTCAAAGTGACAGCAGCCTGGCAGATAAGCTTTTTCTTATTTCCCACTGTTGGTTTAACATTATGGCAGGTGCATAAAAAGAGTTTCACTGTTCATCTACCATGGAATCTTTTCAGTTTCTTGTAGCTTTGCGCGTTCCCCTACTTCTCTGTCTTCATCTATGCTGCCTCAAGTCTTTTAAGTTAATTCCCAAGATCAAATCTTATTATCTCATAATGTAATCATTCTATCATACTGAGATACAAAAAAAATAGAAGATGTGAATCTGTCAACTTGTCAGTGTGTTCTGATGCTGTGTCTCCACTCAGATCAGTGTGTGTGTGCATCTTGCACTACTCAGCAGCTAAAACATGACTTACAATTCGTTGATGACCACATCTGGTACCCAGAGCAGTTTTCGTGGGACTGTAATCCACCGTGCACCGCACTCCTCTTCATCCCATGTTACAAATTCATTTTTCCAATGCTGCAACACAAATCATAACAATATGTATGCAACCGACAAGTGACAACTGAAGTCAGAGGTTTCAATTAGAACAGAAACTGTCATGGTTCCTGGGGTTTGTTTGGTTTTTGTGGTACAGTTAAATGTGTTTTTCCCTGTTCTGTGTTTCCTTTGTCTCTGTTTGTTTGTTTGTCTATCTGTAGGGTTCCTGCCCCTTTTCAGGTACTTCCTGTTTTATTTTGAAATTGCCTTTCCTTGTGTCTTGTCTCTCCAATCAGTGTCTTGTCTCTCCCTTTGTCTTTGTCAGTTTGTCCTTTTCATAACTCAGTTTGCTTCTGACATGTTAGACCTCCCGTTCACCTGCTTTTGCTTTGTATGTTTCATTCTTGGAGCCCTTTGATGTTTCTTTGTGTCTTGTTATATTTTAGGGCATGCATTTGTTATCTCTTTGGAGTTTTAGTTAGTTTTTGCACATGCTTTTGAGTTATTTGGACTGCAGTTTATTTTCGTATCAGCTTTTTTGCTCAAAACTGTCTTCCTGTTTCCTAAATACCTGCCTCTGTGTCTGCGTTTGAGTTCTTAACTTACCAATTCACAACAAGAAACATCAAATCCTGAGCAACAGCAGCACTGTCTTCACTCCTTTTAACACTTCTTATTTTGCCACTGATTGATTATTCTGTCTGATTTAGTTTTATAGTTGCTGGTATACAGTAAGACCTTTTCATTTGGTTACACTGTGATTCAAACTGACAGCTTCTTTTTCTGATTCTCAAGCCTGGATAGAGATGAACCATTTTATCATTGCTAGTTGACTGTAAAGAGAGTCCTTACTAAAGTTTGCCAGATGAACGTTGTCAGGACTTGGGCCTTCTCATCCTGTAAAACAACCAACAATGAATTGATCGTATGCTTTCCTTCTTTGCACTTATCTTCTTTAATGGAAGGTTTAGCTGACAGTATTAAAACTCTTCAAGACAAACAAGGCCTAATGCTGAACTGGTTTCAGGTTAATGTAATGTCTCTTACCACCCCTAAAATACCAAACATGGTGAAGTCAATGCTGACGTTGGTGACTGTTGATAGATTCATGACAGGTCGAATCGCACTCAGATTGAAGACTGGTTGAAGAGACGCCAATAGTGAAAGTGTATCAGGGTGAGAGCAGGGCAGCATGATGGAATGACAAGGAGCTATGGAGGGAAGAAGAAATGTCTTATTATTTGTTAGATGTCTCATCACTGGCTGCAGCAGCAAATTATATTAATGTCAAAACTTAAATAAAACCTCAGTAGTCTGAAAGTATGCAACTGAACCAGCAACCTAGTGCCTGAGAGGCAAAACTTGCATTTGGTTTGTTTTGTGCTCTTTTTCTTTCTTTTCAACCCTAAGAAGGGCCCAAACTTTGGGCAAACTAGGAAAAAAGCCTCCTTACGAGCCAATGTCTATTCTTTAAAAAAATTTTTTTTTTTTGAATATCAATATACTATGTATGCAAGAAGTATGCTAAAATTAACTTGTTATTAATTATAGCGTAATTAAATCATACCAGACTACTGCTTTGTTATTATAAAACTTCATGTAAAATCTTGAAAAGGATGCTCCTTGGGTAATTTAACCTCACAAGTCCGTTACAGCAACACAAATTTGTTACCTATTCATTAAAATTAACTATATTCTCGAATTTTGATGTTGCTCTGATATCAGTTGCAACATGAATGTTAGATAACACATATAGAATTAGAGTGATTTTTATTTTTACCACATTTATTGCCAATTATTTTACAACTGAAGGGCGTCAGACAAAACTTTAACCTTTACTTTATTATCATTGATACTTAAATTCCTAAAATTTACTATTCAAAGCCTACAGTAGCAAAGAATTTAGGCTAGCGAGCTAGCTAGTGCTACAACAAGCTAACGCAGCTTAACATAGAGTCAGCTAGTTTGCCTTTTAGCCTTTCTTGAAAAGTGCAAATAAAGTTATTAGTATTTTAGACAGATAATAATCCTTTTTTAAACTTCTGGTTAGGTTTTATGTTACTGTATTAGATGATACAGTGCAAAACTAATCATAAATCCAACATTAGCGAGGCTAGCTTGAAAATAATTGATGTCCAATGGGGGGCATCTTACTTTAAAAGCCCTACTCCGACATTTTTTCATATTACAGAAAAAGGTTTTAGTTATTTTCTGTTAAAACTAATAGATAATCCTCCACATGACTGTCATGTAAACAGTTAAGAAAAGTTAGTATGTGCACATTCTTATAAAAAAAACAAAAACACAGAAGCGTATTTTATGCTGTCAAAACATGACATAATCTGAGCTAAAAAAAAATTCTTTTGATTTTCTTTGACCAGCAAAATAAATTAGATTATATCTTAACATTAGTAAGGTCACTATCATCTAAGAAAAGCCCTAAATTAAACTTAATATATCTAATAGTCGAGGGGCTTCTGACCATGGTTTACCCTAATGTGCTCCCCCTTTCAAGGGTAACGAATCCTCACAAATTTAAATTAAAAAATTCTGAACATTACAGCACTTTAGGCTGGAAGTTAACAAGACTGCAGACAGGAGAGAGAGAGTAATACAGCTCTCAATGTGGCTGCCTCCATAAATTTACCCTCTGAATAAATGCTGAAATAGGAGCCTGTAAAGGCGGACTTTGCAATCAAGTATTTGAACAGTGAGGATCAATACATGTTTACAGCTAAAAATGAGTCATTAAGTTCAGTAAGTTGCTCCTTTTCTCCTTACTTGATTGTGCACAGTGACCTGGAATTGCTAAACAATTTGTCTCTATAAAAGCCTTTGAATTGGAGCTGAGAGAAAATCAATTCATGAAAATCCCTAACAAGCAGGAAATTTATGTAAATACTGTTAATAAATATTGTATCACCACATTATGAATATTTCTTCCTACTATAAATATTGTATTACTATATTATGGGAGCTGTACTTACCATGCATGAGCAGAGAGACGAAGATGAATAGAACCTTAGAAGGCTTGACTTTCAGCGGGCAGCACTAAAAACATTAACATTGGGTCAAAAGTGGTTGTTAGTTTGAGTGGTGTGCTGCTGCTGACGGCTGACCTGTAAAGATTTCTTCACAGAGTTTAAGTAGCTAGGGAAATTTAAAAATACTTTCGATATTTTTGGATGTGTTAATGTAAGGGCTTTCGATATCCTCTATGTATAAATATGGCTTTATTGAAAATGTGGTTTGAAGGCCTGACAAACAGTATCCCTTAAATTATATCAAGATTAAGACCTGCAAAAGAAACCAGAAAGGTGTTTTTTTAACATTAGGAAGATTTAAATCAACTGTTGTTCATATTAGTTCTGTTTTATTGTGCAACACACATATAAAAATTGTAGTCTGTTTGTCCAGTGTTACCCATTAAAGCAGGAAAACTGATTCTGTTCAACTTACTCACTTTACCCTCCTACATCCAGACAAGTCCTGCATCATCATTAATCTTCCAAATTAAATATACAGTGGAAAGGAAGATAAGTTATGCCATTGCAAGCTGGTATAAATATTTTAAAGATTTCTGATATGCATGATACACTATATAGCTGGAAGTATGTAAGATAGCATAAGTTCAGAATTATGGACATCTTATGGTGAGACATGAAATGATGTTGAGCGCTGGCCTACACCCCATCAAACACATTTACAAAGAACTGCAAGCCAGTACTAATCGCCCAGTGTCCCTGCACAGATTTGTTCTTTTTGTTCTTCTTCTTCTTATCTTTTCAGACGTGTGACTTGAACGCTGCTTCTTTTGTTAATGATAAACAGTGAGGCATGTAAAGTATGCCCCTAGAATGGAGGAGTTGGGGCTAGATGTGGGGACACCCCATCATCAAACACGTTTGTGAACCCGTGTCGAGCCCATCTGCAGAGGCTCCAATGAAATCATGAAAGAGCTCATCGCTTGCACCTTTGTTAACCAGAAGTGAGACATTTGGAGGTTTCATGGTGGAAAACTACTGCACTGTGCAACATGGGGGGGTTGGCACTGAGATCTGTCTTAGTTGGTAGCTTGTCTCAAAAGGTTTTGAAAATGTAAATGTGAACACGAGCAGCCTTGACTGTAGCTAAATGATGTATATGTCACAGTAGAAATTGTGATTCAGGACAATCACTGATTGTCCTAGTACAAATTGCGATTGCAATCTGTCCTAGGACAACCGGCGATTGTCCTGAATTGCAATTTCTACTGTGACATATACACCTACAATAAAGAGCCAACTGAGCAGCCTGTGACTGAAGCTCCTGCCATCCGTGCCTCAACAATGAACCCTCTTTCATCGTCACTGAAACTATCTCCTCTTGCCATCTTAACAAAAAATCTTCATCAGCTTGGCATGCTCAACACAGCTATACACAACAGTCTATTTGTACCATGCAGTGCACTTGTACCTTAATTTGTAATAGAAGCATGTCTTAGAGGTCCACATACTTCTGACCATGTAGTGTAGCATATCTTTTTTTTTTTAAATCGCCAACTGTTTGACCACAGAAATGTTCGTTCTTGTCTTTTGTTTTTATTTGTTATATTTGAGATTTCTTTTAGGGTAATGTTACAATGAAATATGGATCTATAGTCATTATACTACAAATAAGATAATAGGTTTGCCTTGGTGAGCACATTTGCTATGTGTCATTGAGGAAATATACAGATAAACATACAGATGGTTTTCTAATGACATGCCGAGGTATTGTTTAGTAATATCAATTTATTATTTTTTTATATATCTACTTCTTTCAAGTATATTTGTAGAATGTTTTGTGAAAATTATGATCATAGTCTGTATAGATCAAATTATAGACACTATTCAGTGCTAGATTTTTTGTTGGGGAACCATTGATACTTCTTATACCTTCTTATTATTTTTATTATTATTATTATTTTACTTTGTAATATGTTAGTTTAGCTTCATTTAGCATATCTTAGCATTTTCTGTAGAAATTAAGCTTCTGTTAAAGTCACAAGTGAAACCTGATGTTAACTCGAATAAATGAAAAGGAAAAATAACTAAAACATAGTTATTTGTTTGAAATGAATGTCAATCAAAAACTGAATGATATTTTCCAAGTAATTTTATTTTGTGTACAACGGCCTCCTTCATTTTAAAATTGCACAGTAAGACACAAAATGCTTAAAACTACATCTAATTAAAGCTGATTTTAAAAATCATTTATTCACTCATTATTCTAAACAGTAGTACAATAACTGTATGGTCTATGTATTGCATAAATGTGTTGGCTCCAGGAAAGTAGTTTTTCAAATTAGCTACAACAATTACAACTTATTTGTCAAAACAAAACATTTGAGTCACTCGTTAAATAAATGGAGCCCTTTAGTAGAGAAAGCAGTTGTTTACTGATTGTATGAGTTCACCCAGATAATGATGATGGTAATGAAGCTGACTGTTATGAAGATGATGTAGAGGCCAAACAGCAGGCGGTCAATGATGAAACCCACCTGGATCCACTCCTCTGAGCTCTGGCTGCCGTTCAGCTGCTGCTCCACCTGAAGGCGGATGGCCTTTAGGTCTTTGCACAGGTTCCTCAGCTGCTGCACGGCCTTGTTCTCCACTCCTGGAGGCTTCTCGTCAGCTTGACCCTTTGCCATCACTGTGCTGATCTTCAGGGCTATTTATTAAGAAAGAAATGGTTGTTTTTCTTTGGTGAGTCCTTGCCTGCTTATTGCCACTTTTAATACAAAGTAAAGAATCACATTATTACATTTGATCTTCTTTGTGTGTATATATATATATATATATATATATATATATATATATATATGTATATACGTACATATATACATATATATGTATGTATATGTCCACCGATCAGCCACAACATTATGACCACTGACAGGTGAGGTGAATAACATTGATCATATTGGTACTATGATACTATGGTACTACCCCTGCAGGAAAATCAAAACCCACCACATGGAAAAAACATCAAACAATCAGGAACATGTTGAGGAACATGACAATGACCCAACATGTTGATTTGACCTCCAAACTTCTTAGACCCCATTCTGATCAAGCATCAACAGGATGCAGTGGAACAAGTTTGATGGACAGAGGCCCCACTGCACAAGCCAGAGTACCCAAACAACATCCTGGTGCCAGACCCCATAGGACACCCTGAGAAGTCCTCTTGTCCATGCCCAACAGTTCATAGCATTTTTGAGCACATAAGGGGGGCCAAGAGAATATTAGGCAGGTGGTCATAATGTTATGCCTGATTGGTGTATATATACATACTGCACATACATACATACATACATACATACATATAAATATAAACCACATACCTGAATCTTTTGCTTTCTTTGTCTTTTGTGGCAGACAAACAAGAACACCCATAAAATGCAGAACAAGCACTCTGACCCAGTGAGGCACAGGAGAGAAGTCGGCAGAGCCACACAGCAGGTTGGTAATGAGGATGGTCTCCAGCAGGCTGGCCACCATCAGAGCCAGGCAGAGGGAGAAGAACACATCTGGCACAGAGACAGGAAAAGAGATGAGAAACCCAGAACCAGCAACGATCTGAAGGCCAGAATGTGATTTACTGCATGCTGCAGATCTGCTGTATGTTCTTTGAAGCCATGCTAGAAAGGCATTTGTAAATGTAATGCAAATCTCAAAATTTCAGCCTGTTTTAACACTTTTTCACTCAATCACACAAAATATTCATGTGCGCTAGAAGCAGAAATTTTGTTGAAATGGACTCTTTATTGTGATGGGAACCACAGACCACGACTTTTGTCCTGCAGGCTAAAACATAACAAATGAAAGGAGATGTGCAATATTTGTATTAGATATTTACTTTATCAGTATTTTGACTCGTGAAAGAATCTATGCAATACCATTAATATGTATGATAGTTATTTTTCTGAATATTCACATATGAAATAACCAGTATTTAAGTATATTTTTTGTTTATTTCTCTGTTGATGTTTCTTCCATGTTCCATGAACTATCCCCTTTGCTGCTGTTACACTGCAAATTTACCTGCTGTGGGATTAATAAAGGCCTATCTTATTTTATAATCTAAACTTTTATGCACTTTCGAAAACTACTTCCAGAAGCAGCTTTACTGGAAGAGGCTTCACTAAATCACTACGGACAATTGCTGTTGAGTGTGACACTGACTTATGAGAGGGATGGCGTTTCCGGTGGCAGGCAGCAGGTCATTCATGATGAGCAGGAAGACAGTGTAGCCCAGGATGAGGGTCATCTTGAAGGAGGATCGGTCGACACTCTGTGGAGGCAGAAGGAAACTGAAGAGGTCCACAGTGATTAGGAAGCAGCTGGGGATCAGGAGGTTCACCACGTACAGCGTGGCCCGACGCCTCACTCTGATCTGTAGAATGAAAAAGAAGAAAGACTGAACTGAGTCGGAGAGGATGTGAAATACTGTTGTGATAATTCTGCCCATGTATCTGTACTGTCAGGTTTTAAATTAAACTGATACTTTAGTTAATAAATTCTACATCTGAGGCCATTGCTTGCTTCAAACCCAAGTACATAGTCTTATAGTCTGAGCCTGAAGAGCAATTTACTGCCTATTTCGTGCACTGTACAATCAACCTACATGAAATGCGAGCTTGTCAGTATAAATCCCATTGTCAATTTCTTCGCTGCTGATTTTGCTGGAGGTAATTTCCAGCAGCTCCCATTCCCCCATGGTGGTGATCACTTTTTTGGACCGCTCTGTGATTTTGTCTGCTGACCTCCCAAGGAATATCTTTATATCCAGTGCTGGAGAGAGAGAATAAAAGCAGACAGGAGGCTGTTGAGTTGAATTTGAGCTCAATAAAATCCAATATGCAACTCAAAAGAGACATAATCAGAGTTTTACGATTTTTCATCATTAGTCAGATGTAAACACAGAAAAAAATGTCTGTAGAATAAACAAAAAGTACAGGTGAAGCAGGTTTAAATAACTCTGAATGACTCATCATAGATCACAGCATTCCTATCACAGGTATGGGCTTCTTCACTGTTCCACACCTTTAAATATTTACAAGGCTATTAAATAATAAAAAGCAAATACCGTTCCATAAGTGGTAGCTGTATATGCAAAATAACGCTCACATAGGTGTCCCAAAATAGAAAATCATATCAGAACAGATCCTTGTCGCTTCTTGTCTGCACAGAGAGCAAAGATTACTTACCCAAAGGAAATGAAAACTGGCTCAACTTACCATAGTGGATGTAGGAGTTGAAAGTCAGAGTGCAGTTTTGTATGTCAAAAGGGAAAGTGTAGATGTCGAGGTTACAGGAGCTGACGATTTTGACAGGCTGAGCGTCGTGCACCCGACCGTCGCTGTACAGGTACACGTAGGGGACAGGTGGCGCTGTGTTTTCATCCATACTGCAAGACCAGAACATGCAGAAAGCTATTTGTGAGATGTTTTCAAAATGACAAACATTGCCCCGTAAAAAAGCAATAATGATGAAAAATCTGATCTTCTCTGCTGTTTATGCATTCCAAAGTTCAGATTTGCAACTTCAAAACAAAGCTGCTAGAGCAGGAGGCATTTGGAACTGCAGAATGATATTGAAGGCTACAGAAGAGTGGCGCTTCAGTGATCCTCTAATTTACTTCATATACACTCACCGGCCACTTTATTAGGTACACCTGTTGAATTGCTTGTTAACACCAATAGCTAATCGGCCAATGACATGGCCACAACTCAGTGCATTTAGGCATGTAGATGTAGTTAAGACAACTTTCTGAAATTCAAACCAAGTATCAGAATGAGGAAGAAAGGGGTTTAAGTGACTTTGAATGTAACTTGGTTGTTGGTGCCAGACAGGCTGGTCTGAGTATTTCAGAAACTGCTGATCTACTGGGATTTTTTCATGCACAACCATCTCTAGGGTTTACAGAGAATGGTCCAAAAAAGAGAGCATATCCAGAGAGCCGCAGTTGTATGGACAAAAAGGCCTTGCTAATGTGAGAGGTCAGAGGAGAATGGGCAGACTGGTTTGAGATGATAGAAAGGCAGCAGTAACTCAAATAACCACTCGTTTGAACCCAGGAATGCAGAATACCATCTCTGAATAAACAACACATCTGACCTTGAAGAAGATGGGCTACAGCAACAAATGACCACACCAGGTGCTACTCCGGTCAGCTGAGAACAGGAAACTGAGGCTACAATTCGCATGGGCTCACCAAAATTAGACAATGGACGTTTGGAAAAATGTTGCCTGGTCTGATGAGGCTCAATTTCAGCTGCGGTGTAAACAACATGAAAGCATGGATCCATCCAAGTGTATACAAAGCATGTTAAGCTGTATTGGTGCTGTATTTACTCACTCATAAACAATAAAACTGCAATATGCACCAATGTTAAAATGTTTGCTAAAAACTACAGTGCCCTGCTATTTTAGGAAATCATAAGCTCAATAACAACTGAAATGAACTGACAGTTTTCAAGATTTCTACATCCATAGAAATGAATGTACATGGAGTTGAATGCCACACTATAGGGGAGTTGGACAGTACTGAGAGACATTGCGGGTTTTGTTTTTGTGATGGGATTTGTCGGCAATCAAGGAAATGTAGACAACCACTGATGTTTTCTAACAGTGTTTACAAATGACTCCATTGCATTGACAGTGTGTGCAGTGTGTGGTTTAGAATATATAAATGTGTAGGAAAGATGAAACTCACAATTCATTGATGACAATATCTGGAACCCAGAATTTTTTTCTGGGTAGAGAAATCTTGTTGCTACCACACTGTACCGGGTCCCAACTGACAAGCTCGTTCTCCCACCACTGAAACAGCAAAAGTGGCGTCAGTGCACAGAGCAGGTTCAACATAACTTATAATCACTAAATATAACCTCACAATTATCCCTTCATCAGTGACACAGAATCAGTCAGACAGGATGATTGCACTACTTACATAATTTAGCCAAATGTATGTGTTTAGAAGTTGAGCCTTTTCATCCTGGAAGACAAGAAGAGCAACTTCATTACGTGACCAGTACAAAAACACTGCTTTCTTATGTTTTATATGGAAAGCACATTGATCCTATGAAAAGTCTGTGTTTAGCTCAGCGACATAAAGAAATTATTTGATTCAGGTTACATTTTATTAAAGACAGAGGAAAGACAGAGGGAGTGGCTTTTCTGCTGACTTTTTGTTTTTCATTGGGAAATATAAAGAATAATATTACTCTATGCCCATATGGACATCCAAAGTTTCTGGTGCTGTGAAAATGAAAGTTTTTAAACAGTTTTTAAGGACTTTTTTTGGTTTTGTTTTTTTATCCAATGTACAGATTTTCCCTGTTTTGTTAAATTACGGAAAATACCTATTAAAATCACAAAAGAAGTAGTAATTTTCATGTTATTTGCAAAACAAAACAAAACAGCAAACAAAGAAAAGAAAGCAACAAAAAAGGCCAAAACTTTTATCATTTTAAAAAGGGTAATTTGTTAGTTTATGTGTGTCCGTAGATCTAAACTATTTTTCACTGTACTTCTCTCAGCAAAAAAAAAAACAACAACAAAAAAACAACAACATTATTTTACAGATATTTGCAGTTATTTTTAAAAAATGCATGTATATTAGAAATTTAAAAATGGGCAAATAATTTTTTAACTGATATTTATCAGATTTTCCCTGATTTGTTAAGTTACAGATAGCTAGTAAAATCACAGAATAAATAAATGAAGAATAATATAATAAATAATGTCCACATTAAAATCTTTATATTTACAAGTAGTATTTTTTTTTCTTTTAAAAGGTGTGATTGTAAATTTACACTGTATTACTCTATTTAGAGCAGCTAAAAATATCATTGTTTAAAGATATTTAACTTTTTTACAGTTTTTGAATGTTACTGTATTCATTTTTGTAGTGTATATTTTCAAGCACTCTAAGATTTAAGATAGATTTTATTGTCATTGCACATGTTTCAGAGCAAGAAACATAAAAAAAACAGTAACACAAACAGGGGGAGGACAGGAACGAGAGAACTCTAAATGCCAGATTTATTTATTTTTAACTGGAATTTTACTTTTTAAAAATTTTTATTTACAGTTTGATTTTAAAACATTTTGTTTGTAATTTGCCTTCATCTGAATAGTTTTACAGAGAAATGACTCAAAGTAATAAATGGTCCAGTTTGTAAACACAGTACTGCTCAGAACATACCACTCCTAGTATCCCGTACAGAGTGAAGAATGTGCTGACATTGGTGCAGGTTGAAGTGTCCATGACGGGCCGGATGGCGCTCAGGTTGAAGATGGGATTCAGAGCCTTCAGCAGGGCAGGCTGGGTGGGCTCAGAGCAGTTCACCAGGATGCTGCTGCACAGGGCTGAGGATAATAATGACTCCATTCATGTTCACATGCTTCGTCTTGTGGTGTGATTTTCATTAAAAATAAATCCAACAATGTGGATTTAAGAAATACTCTCTGGAGGCGGTCTTATCTTTCTTTTACAGCAGTAAAGGGGATTCAGAAGAACTTATTTCCAAATTCCTCCAGCATTTGTCCTACAGTGTTGCACATACATTATTCAGTAGACACATTCCTCGATGCTGCCCTGCTGGAGAAACTCAAATACTCTTATTGTGTTTACCGAACAGCTTACCTGGCATGAAAATGATGAACACAACCAAGGTGGGCTTGACTGATGGAAGGATCCACTAGAATTAAAATAAAATCATGCACACTGATGAATAATTTAAGAGATATAGAGAGGAGTTATCATAACACAAGCTGCAGGAATAACACATGATCACATCTGCACCAGCAGAAGATACTTCACCTTCTGTGTGGGATCCTTAGATGCCATGATGTGGAAACTGAAGCTGCTGAGGAAACTGTTTCTTCAGTATCAGTGAGCCACTGAGGATCGCAAAATAATCATCTTTTGAACAACATTGTTTCAGCAGTATGAGCAGAACAGTCAGACAGCATGTCTGCTACTTACCTGGCAAACTCACTCTTGCAAGACTAAATTCAGCTTTCATGGGCCAGATATACAGAATGTCACTCAGTGAGGCGTGATGTGGACAGACCCCTGGCAAATGATGTGGGAAAAGCAAAACTCCAGTCCGGGCAGCTGCTTTCCCTGTAGGTGTTTTCATACAACGCGAGTGTAACCCACAGTTAATGTGATGCACCACAGTGTGTGACTTACAGGCGCTGAACACTGACCACAGCTGCGTCAGTGTCACACCTGCTGGTCACAGGCAAATGAACACTGGATGCCATCTGAGAAAAAGGTGTCCTCTGGTTTCAGCCCAAACCACCTGCCAGCCAGCCTTATTTTCATTTTCCAGAACATTTTTATTAAAATGAATGGAAGAAGATCTATGTACATTATCTACATTTCCAAAATTCTTACCTGTATATTTTCAGGTTTCATATTTAAGTGTTACAGATTTGTTTTAGTGACTCCTGCAGAATTTTATGCTATTATTTAGTGTCCCTAACCCTTGCACATAAAAGCAGACACATTTAATTTAAATGTCATTTATTTGCAATCAGAATATATCCACACAAATCACAAATAGCCTTTATGTATTTGTAGATGTACATTTTTGTTTTGAAGCAAGCTTTTAACATGCTTTTGAACATATTAAAATGTGGGGGAAAACTGACAGGAAAAATAAACATGAAAACTTTCGTTATTATTTGACTGTAGCAGAAGAAGAAATTAAATCTAAAAGGGAAAGTCTTGATTCCATCTGTATCTATCTCAGGCTTAAAACATCATCACCACCCTTTATGTCTACATTATTTTTAAATAGATTAACACAAGAAAAACAAACAGCATCACAAGCTTTTTGTTTATTCATTCCTTGTACAGATGCCATGAATACAGCCTTCACAATGATCGGGCTCATGGGGACTTTTGACATCGAGGCTTCTGGGAGGCCTGTTCCTTTCACCAAGGTCTTCATGGTAGCACTTTATTCTGATTTTTTCCATCAGATTCTCCATGAGGCTGATTATGTTTTCAGTGGGGACGCTGGGCTTCTCCATGGGGGCGTCGCTGCAGATCTTGCACTTCTGACAGAAGCACCTCACCTTCACAGTGCCCTGCCCACCTGTCAGGCACATGTGGAAGACCACTATCACCTTGTTGGAGGGCCAGCTTCTTCTACACTTGCTGCATTTGAACCTTCAAAAAGACAGAGAGCGCAGAGTTAGAAACTGGGTAGAACCTAGAGCCATCAGATGGGAAACTCCAGATTCCAGGGTGTTGACTAATCAAGTGGGTGTTTCATCAGTTGCTGCTGTCATTACTGTTGTTTTAGGTGTGGAACTGAATATGTTTGCACTGACAGACAAAGCAATAAAAAAATGTTTGCTAATCGCAGCTACCTGTGAGCCTCTGGCAGATGGAGTCAAAAAGTTCTAGGCCTCACCCAGAAACGAGGAGTGTAACTCCCATTTTGGAGCATAAGTGTGTACTCTTAAGTCTTGTATTACTGTCCACAAAAACTCAAATGTTTGTCTCATTTCTTTGCAGAGAAAGGAAAGTTCTGAGCTGATGTGGCAGAAGCAGCCAAATGTGGCTTTGAACTGTTGCCTCGTACATCTTACTCACCTAACTGAGCAACGTCTGACTTCTTCAGTGTTTAGATGGGTGAGAGTGATATAAGGCCTTATATTTTAGAGTTATACCACAAAATATGAGTTACGCTCCTTGTTTCCGGGTGAGGCTGAGACACTTTTTGAAATATCCTTGTTCTAAATAATTCCTCTTGACATGAGGACTTATCGGAAATTTACTAAAGTCAAATATATTTCACAAAGTCGAATTTTATTGTTTATAGTTTTTTTTTCATTTTCAACTTATAGCAGTTTTTACAGCATTTCCTAGCTTAACTTCCTTGGAAACGTCCAAACAATCCGATCCTTGTACCTACATTACAGTGACACAGTGACGTGCCACCATAGCAACAAAGGATCTGTCTGTCTACAACCCAGAATGTTAGTTATACACTGAAGGAAGAAATGAAAATCCATATATATCATATGGGTTTATATGTCCATCAGCTGTGCAAAATAACTGACTATCAGGCTAAATAATGTTGGCATAATGTACGATTGAAGCTGGGGCAAAGTCACCCACTTCCTGGTTTTATAATGACACCACATTTTTTTCTCTGCTGACAGTTGAAACCCATGACTCAGTGTTTTTTTTCTGTTTTGGCATTAAATTAACTATCATGCATTATTAACATTTATTCCCTTAAACCCCTTAAAAGGAGGCCAGTCCCACAATGGGACAGTATGAAAAGATTTATGCCAACAGCAGTTCATTTAATGTATTATTTATATTATTCTAGCCTACAGTGTATTGTATATACAAACAAGCTGCAGCAATGAACACTCGTCCAGCACACTGACCTTGCACTTGTGTTCCTGATGTACTCCTTCCAGCCCTGGTTTGGTTGTTTCGGCACAATGTTTTCATCAAACTCCAAACGCCAAGAGTGTCCTTCTCTAAGATTCTTTGCTCTAAGCTGAAATTCACAAATCCACTCTGGTGGTGCCATGTTTTTTAGTGCCTGTGGTGCTAAGAAACACAACTGCACAGCTGATCCACAAACAGCTTGTGAGAGTGACTCATCCAGATCAGGGTGACAGACTTTGGCTCTGCCAGCAGGTGATGTGAGGAAAATGAAACTTAAAAGTGTAAACATGGTTTCCTTAAGTTTCGTCTGTATGGGCCAGAAGACTGCAGGAGAAATGAAACTTTTTCTCCCAGTACAAAATGGAACACTGACATCTGCTGGTATTATGCTGCCTCACAGACCTCCTCTATAACTGATGTTTCTGTTTAATAATGGACTGAAGTCCAGCAGTAGCAAAATAGATTCACTTAGATCTGACAACTCACACTGCAAAATCTTTATGGAGAGTCACTGGGAAGCTAAACACTGTTTAAAAGTTTTCCAGTTACCAAGGGTTTGATTAGGGAGGGGATAAAGCATGTATTCAAACTTCAACCACAGATTTCAGTGTGATATGTGAGTCTTAAATCTATTTAATTTATATTGTGGTTCTTCTGAATGTAATCTATTTGTTTATTGAGGATGTGGTTTTCCTATTTAAGGGTAGATCTGCAGGGTTAGTAAGTGACAGCCTATAGAGAGCTTCCAGTTAAGTCAGAGCTGCTGCAAATGATCTAATGCCCAGGCTCCTTTATTTATCATGTTTCTCTGCTTCATTGTGGGTTATCTGCTCCTCATCTCTGCTTCGAATCTCTTTCTTTAACTAACAAACTTAACAGAAGGACCTAAAAATAGCAGCTCACAGATGCTTCCCATCCAATGTGACGAAGCTGAAGAGGACCAGCCTGTCAGGGACAATGTGTTAAAATGCCCTTTAGACCTTATTAAGAAGACATGATTTTATAAAGTTAAAAAAAAATCCAGCATGACGACAACATCCAAAATAAAGTGCACATAAAAACAACCAAGGGAGAAAATATGCAATAAACGAAATCCAGTTAAGGAAGAGCAGTTTCACTCTGCATTTCTATGGGTTATTTGAGGTCCAGGGTGCAAAATAGGAGCTTTTGCCAAGTTCAAAGCACCCATCATTCAGATAAGCCAAAATCATACCAGCTGTTGGTAAGTGATTAAACTTACACAAGTAAGAAGGGAGCTTACCCGGTGTTGCTTTGAAAGTAAAAACACACCAATGCAACCATCTCCTCAGAATTAATAAAGACCAAGAAACCAGTTCATAAACTATACAATGATGGGTCATGAGCTGGATGTAAAACTTAGAGAGCTGTGATACATGATGTGTAGAGGCAGCAGCATGCACATATAAATAACAGTCTGAAATGCTGAAGAACATAGTCTGTACAAGCATTTCAAGTGTTAAATTAAGGCAGGCCTTGTTTCTGCAGCCTAACCTTCAGTTTTTTCACTTGGAGCTCAGTGTGTAAGAAGATAGAAGAGAGCCTATCCGCCACAGAGATACCCAAGTACTCGCAGGATGACACTTGTTTACTCCCACCTTAAGTAAGAATGCTGCAGTATGCGAAGTCTAGGAGCAATAGATAATGCAGTGAGCCAGTGTTGAGCTCATCAACAGGCTGGCTCAGAAAGATGCGTAAAGGTGCACTTTAGCTGTAAGCATGCCCTTCACTATGTTATTCATTGAAATAGAAACAGTTTTATCTTCCAACATACCCTCCATTTCTCAGCCACAGAGAGAAAAAAATTCCTCATGGAGTTGGAACATTTAAGACCTACAGCTGCATAATCAGATAGAGCATCTGTCCTGAATGCACTGATTGCTGGATGTACCAGGCTGAAGAATCAGATAAATCAGGCAAGAAAAAAAAGATTATTTCCCAGGTGCACTGCAAGAGAGGATAGAAAGTGTGAGATGGCTTTCAGTGTCATAATCCCCACTTCAGCCACTGCCTGGCTCCCTCTTTTCCTTTCCCTCCCTCTCTCCCTTTCACTCAGCTCTGCTTTCCCTTCCTCTCTCCTTCACTCTCCTCTTCATCAGCCAGCCCTGCATGCAGTCTCGCTGATTGTTGAATTCAAGACAGCTGCGAATAGCAGCTCACCTGCCACTCCCTCCATAAAAACCCAGTTCGTTTTGTAACTTCACCTTATTTTTTTGTGTGGTGTTCTTGATTTTTGCCCTGTGATTAGTTCAGATTTTTAGTTTTTTTTGTTTGTTTGTTCACTAGTTGTTGTATTTGACTTGCTTAGGTTAGTTCTTATTCTGTATTGCCTTCAGTTTTTCTCTGGTCTCTGTTTTGTTAGTCTAGTCTTAGTATGTAAGTGAGGTTCTCCTTAGATTCCTCTTCTGTTGTTAGTTTAGAGTTTTTGCTGTACTCTGTACTGGTTTCAGTTCTTTGTTTAACCAAATCCTCAGTTAATCAGGTAGTCTGTCTTTCCTCTGTGTCTGCGCTTGGGTTCTCTGACCCCCCTGATGTAACATTCAGACTTTTGGGGCAAATGCAGAAGACGGAGTTGACTGGGCCTGTTGCATTTTTCCAACTATAGTTATAGCATCTTATACAAGCATGCACTGTGTAAAGTAATTGAATTTGCTGTGTTTCATTTTGTGCACTTGGAATTACTCTATAAAAAATAAAATGAAGACTCCTAAAGAATATTGCAGCATTTCTGATTCACTTATCTGACGTCTGGTCCATGAAATAAAGATGTGTGATTCTTTTTGTTGTAACATAACCTGAATTTAAGCAAAAAAAGTAAGATTAACTTTGGGGTCAGGAAAAAAAACTGTATAGAGAAATGTGAGTACCAAAGTTAAGCTGATGTCATGTCAACACTATTTCCATATAAACTGGTATATAGCAGCTCTACCATTCTACTGTGTAGTTTCACTTCAACGCCAAGTCCAACTTAAACTTGGATTTGGTTTTAAAATTTAATAAATGTTCATTGAGTTGATTATATCGTGCCAATATCATGATCGCCTTCACTGTTTACATATTATTCTGACCAACATTTGGCGTCAGTGGAGGATGTACAAGAGTGAATGGTGCTTAAAATTGCACAATAAACTTTTAAACCTTTAATTTCCTTTGGGAGAATTGCACATGTAGACACTTGTTTATCTCATTACAATAAACCAACAAAAAACAATGTTCTAATGGCTCATTTAACCTCGTTTGCAGGTTCAGTGTTGAGGGAGGAATTCAATTACTGCAGTTTGTAATTTGTACCTCATCAGTAGCCTGAAGATAATGATGATCAATACTGAATGCAGTGAATGACACTGTCATTTCATGTTCACATTAGTCTCATTATTAGCAGACATGTAGATGCCTTTCTGTCCTCCCCTGCTGACCTGCTGTCTCCCAAATGAGGAGCAATTAAAATGAGCACACAGTGTTTACCCCTCTGGCTTTCTGACACGAGCCCAATTGATCTGGAATTCAAAATGAGAAACTACTGTTATACAGATTTGAAACAGAACTGTTGGGTTTGTTTGTTTTGGCTGATGTAATTTGGCACTGTTAGGGTACAGCAGATTTTTGCATGATGCAGTTAAAGGGAAAACCTTTTATATTATGCAGACATTTCAAGCTGTCCTATATATGATTCTGGATAAAATAAGTCTGCAAGTTAGTTAAGATACGATGTAGAAAATGCCACACATATTCTCTTTGAGTTTCCATGTTTAAAATGAAACTGCTTCTACCTTTAATGGTGTAAATGTGCCAGTTTCTGCTGCTGTCAGAGTTGGAGACTGATCACTGAAGGCACAAAGTAATCGTGATTTTCTCCAATCCTAGCCTTTCTATGCTCTTTTTGTCAGGTGAGTAAAACCAAATGCCACATGTTCTGATTTCCTGACATTTGAGGGGGCCCTGAAAGCACAGGAGTTCAGAAATCATGATGAAAATTTCTGTGAATGGGATGTTACATTTTTTTTAAACCAAGCCAGCAGATACCAGTCAACTGAGACTCAGAATGAACAGAAAGAAATGGAGGGGCTAAGAATGACGCTTATAGAGGACAGAGATGAAGGATTCGCTTTAGGAACAGAGCATGGATACAGATAATAACTTGTCATTTTGGTCCCTCACACATCGGTGATAAGGACAGAAATACATGTGGAGTAGGAGACAAGCGGTGTCCCAGAGCTATACGGTTTAGAAGCCTCTGTCACATATCCAAGCGAATGTGGAGCAATAATAAATTTGAAATGTAATAGCAGAAATACTTCTTCATTTTCAGAATAACGCTGCATTTCTGCTAATGCATTTAAATTTTCAAATTTGACATTTCAAATGGAATTTTGGTATCTTTTTGCTGGGGCATCTTTTGAAAATTAAATCTTAAACGTCCTTTTATTTTTCATTTGAATAAGTAACAGAATGAGCAGTCTTGAAGAAGAAAATGAAAATGCAGTTTGGCAGATATGTTATTAATTTTATTTATCAGTCAAAAAATGCAGCGTTATTCTGAAAATGAAGAAGTATTTCTGCTATAACATTTCAAAGTTATTAAAGGTCCAATTTCGCTTCGATACCTTGAGCCGTAGCCTACTTTTACTTTGAAAAGTGGAAAAGACGTCGCTATGGTAACGGATTCAACCTCCGCTAACTGTAGCTTGTAGCAACTGTCTGCCTTTTTATTTGCTCTTTATTGTAGTTAGTTTACACACACGCCATGGAGGGCTCGGATACGTACCTCATTCGACCTAATCACCAGCACAAGTGAGTTGGTCAAAGTGGTTAAATGTCATTTCTAGAAAGGAAACGTAGCTAACTTTAGCGTGTTAGCTAGCGCGTTAGCTAGCCTGTGAATAGCTTTTTGAGCATGTATTCCATATCCTTGATATCGGCCGTCGTTGTTCTCCAATATTTAGGTATTTGTCAGCACTAGTTGGACATTTGTTCTCATTATCTCGGCATTATGCCGTCCTAGTTAAACATACACTTTTAGTATTCACTTTTTTCAGCAACTTGTGGTACTTTTGACCGACCAGTTTTAACCGAATCTTTACTAGTAACCCTTGGCACCGAACTAGTAGCAACTAAGTCTCAACAAGTTAGCTTTTTGAGGCACATGTGGCCCTCTGGACTAAACTAGAAAACTAGCTGAAAGTCTTACTAGTTATTGAGCTGCAAAAGCTCTGAAATGTTAAGTAGTCAAACACAGGTTCAGCTTACAAGTTAATTAGTAGCCCACAATTTTCTGTACAACTGAACTAGTCAGAGCCAAATGGTCACTAGTTAACGAGTGATGATTTTGCCTAAAGCTTAAGGATCTATAAGTGTGCTACATTGTTCACTAGGATTCACAAATTAAGTTAATTGCTGTCTGCAAAAATTTGTAGAAGCTGCACAGTGAATTTGTACCAAGACATTTAAATTTTAATCTGTTTACACATTCAAATTAAATATACAATACTGTACAAGATTAAACTCAAGTATAGGCTGCTTCTAGCACATATTACTCAAACGGAAAAAAAAACCCCAACAGACTGACAGTATGATAAATGTCCTGCAACAGCAAACCCACATGTGTGTTGACATTTAGCAAAGAAAAATGATTATCCAAGTCATTTCATTGTACTGTATTTACGTAAGGAAAATCATCCCCATGTCCCATAAGGGTGTTTTATAGGTTATGTGGATAACTTTGCTAAATGAAACCCCTCGACCCTGGAACATGGACTGATGAAACAAACCTGTTCAGGTTTTCATTGAGCAAGTTGATCCAGAAAACTAAGTAAAGTTGCTTCTGTAAACAGGCTTCTGATGCAGTGCAAATCTCATCAATCAGATACAGATTTGACTGAGGTTATGGGAGAAAAAGACTCAGATATTTGTGGTTTGAACTCATGCTAACAGGGTTCACAAATCAGATTAAATAATAATTTAAATAATCTGAAATTATACAGGTAGGCACACCCAACTTCAAATATTTCTGAATTTGAGCAGAGGTACATGTATACATACACACACATGTACACATACACATACACATACCCATGCATACACACCACAGAGATTTCTACACTAATGTGAATCCAGTCTATGGGATGCTGATTTCTGGCCACTGCACTTGCTGGAAGCAGACTGCAATTTTCTTTTTCCTCTCTTGTTGCCCACTGTTAAATCTTCTAGGTTTAAGCCAGCAATTGTGAAGGAGTGTGTCCGTGAAATTGTGAGGGAGCGACTGTCTGGGTTGCGGTACGACCCGGAGGAAGTCCCGGAGCTCTCCCGTTCACTGGCAGACTGCATTAAAGACAAAGTGAAGAGTGAGCGATGCATTCTCCCCTTTTGTACCATAAGTCAGAAGGATAGAACATACAAATGTAGTTGTGAATTTAAAGCGTTATTCAAAATGATAACTTAAAGAGAAGTCCTGATCATCTAATAACCATGTAAATAACAGTGAGGAAGCTGAAAGGTGTTATACGCATGCTTGATAGTTTCATTTAATATTCAGCACACCAGTGAAATGACTATGGAACTGCTGACTCAGCTCAGTGTACTGTTGGCTCAATACATAACGAGGAAAATGCTTTATCAACAGAATAAAAGTGTAAACTAAAGATGTACTACCACTTATGCTTCTGATTGATGTTGCTGGCAGTACAATTCCAGAGGCTGAGTCTCTTAGAGAAGGAAACAAGAGCCAGATGTCAGAGGAATAAAGCTGCAACAGCATAGAAATAAAATTTTGTCCTGACAACTGTAAAGGCAGCGGTGAAATATCTCCTATTAAAGTAAATTCTGCTAGTAAAATTATTGACTTATAAGAATTTTGTATGGTGAATCTAGCCTATTATTGTCCTCTTCTGCTTGGCTTTTGTACAGTTTTATTTCTCTCTTTGTGAACAGATGCTGGATTTGACAGATATAAGCTTGTCGTGCAGGTGGTCATTGGAGAACAGCGGGGACAGGGAGTCAAGTAAGTTATCATTTAGTAGTGGTAAACACAAAAATAGCTCCTACACTTTGTAAAACTACTTTATTTTAGAAGCATACCAGTTTCTCAAGGGGAAGTAGGTGCAGTATTTCTTGTGCAATTGAAATAACGGACTGAGAGGCAGCCTGATGTGGAAAAATTGGCTCTTTGCCTTCAGTGAATGTCAATAAATTGAAGAAATTTACAGGATATGTTTGCACAGACAGTGAATGCTGAAAACCATTGTAGCACAGTTTCTATGACTTTTCTCATTGTCATAGCAATTTAATTTTTTTTTTTTAACTTTTCAACAGACTAGTACAAGCACTTTAATTGAAAAGAAGGAATCATGATTTGCAATTTGATATTTACAGTAAGGCATCTCTGCTCTTCACATTACATCATCAATATTAGGAAATGTCCTGTAAAATTAAAATTGTGGCGATGCAGATTTGGTGGTATTGAAGTAGTTTGAGATACATTTAGAAAATCAGTACCAGGAAGGTTAATTTTCATTTTTACTGTGACGGATAAGTAATAATGAGTATTTTATTAGATTGCCTTTATTGAATGGTAATTGTAATATCTTGCCTATCTCAAGTACATTAGACGAGCTGAACAACACATCTATACATTGCCAAGAAATTGTGTTGATTGAAGGACTCTTGTCTTTGATTATATGACATTGTGTCAGGCTTTTCTGAAGGTAGTTTGGTCCTTTATAAAAGTCCATGAACTTAGTGACTCTCTCAGCTCTGACTATTTTTCTGTTTTTCCAGGATGTCTTCCAGGTGTTTGTGGGATGCCGACACAGACAGCTATGCAGAAGATGTTTTCATGAATGTGAGTTTAATCAGATGCGTTGAGGGTGAGGTAGACTTCTCAAAAACTGTAACTCAGTTAATTGTGTTTTTCTTCCATAGGACAGCTTGTTCTGTGTGGTAGCAGTTTTCGGAAGCTACTACTACTGAGGATTAGCGGTCGGAGGACAGGAATTTTTTTCACCTGAAGAGACACGAAGGGAACATTCATGAGGCTGCTGACTGTCAGCAATTCAGGTCCAAGGTTTTCTGAACTAATACTTTATGTAATTACTGCATCTTGAGATCAGCACAAACCCCATCCAGTAGAGAAGTGATGGATATCTGTGCTGATGTAGTGACTTTAAAATGAAGGATCTACTTGGGATTTCCTTTCAAGAGGATTATCAAAGACTGATGCTGCTTTTGTAGCTAATTTTGACAAGTCTTACCTCAAAGCATTCCAGTTTTTAGCCCTTAAATGTCACTGAACCAGACTTCATGGATGGAAGTAAGGAATAACAATTACTTTGGCTACTGTTATAATTTATTTTATTTTATTTTTTGTATTCAACTTTGTGAGTGTTTTTTAAATCTTTAATTTCCTTTCAGCTTAAGTGTGCTGATTTTGAAGTTATTTTACTTCACAAAAATTTAAGCTGTCCTAGTAACAGAATATAATATATGTCACATGGTCCTCATCAGTGTATGGAATTTGTTCTGTTGTCTCAGAACAGACTTTAAAAAATATAAATACACATTCATCATATTATATACATCCTAAATTATCTATCTAAATTTTCTCACATTGTATAATTTGCGCTAATCATGAGCATATTTTCTTGCTAATTCATAGGTTTATTTATGCATGATAATAAAAATAATAACAGTAAATCCTTCCATTCTCTGTTCACCACTTAGTCCTCTGTAGGGTCATGGAGAGACTGGAGCCTATCCCAGCTGACTTTGGGCAAAGACAGGGTACACTCTGGACAGGTCACCAGTCTATTGCAGGGTACACTCACATTCACAGTGAAAACAGTAAATGAAACTGACAATGAAACCGAAAACAGTAAATGAAACTGACAATGAAAACGAAAACAGTAAATGAAAATATTAAATGAAAATGAAAACACTAAATGAAATTGTAAACACTTCATGAAAATAAAAACGCTAAATGAAACTGAAAACACTAAATGAAATTGAAAACACTAAATCACAATCAAAATGAAAACACTAAATTGAAAAAATTAAATGACAATGAAAGCAAAAACAGTAAATGACAATCAAAATGAAAACTAATTAAAAAATGACAACAGTAAATTACAGTGAAAATGAAAACAGTAAATGGAAACAGTAAATGACAATGAAAATGGTGACAATCAAAATAAAAGCAGTAAATAAAAACTGAAAAGAAAACTAAAACAGTAAATAATAAAAATGGCCAATAAAAAATTAAAACAGTGAGCGACAATGAAAATGAAAACCAGAAATGTCATTTATTGTTTTCATTTTCATTGCCATTTAGTTTTCATTGTCATTGTCATTTACTGTTTTCATTTGTTTTCATTTTAAGTTTTTATCTACTGTTTTTATTATTTACTGTTTTCATTTTGACTGTTGTTTATTGTTTTAATTTTCATTTACTGTTTTTATTTTCCTTGTCAGTTACTGTTTTCCTTGTCATTTATTGTAGTTATTTTTAATTAGTGTTTTCATTTCCATTGTCATTTAACTTTTTCATTTATGAAATAAAAATGAAACTGGTAAATGAACATGGCCACCTTTGCTAAAGCTCCATCCCCCAGAAAGGCCTACAGCATGTACTGGGCGACCAGCAGGGTTCCTTTGTGGACAGGCAACTCATCTACATATGTCAAGGAGACTAGAGAAGAGCAGATGAACACAACATGTTGTCACAAAGAGCATTTACAGGTGATACCACAAACACTGGTGTTCAAAGAAAGTGCATCAACCTTGAAAACAGTAGTTGTTGTTTAAGTAATCAGAGTATATGAGAATATTTCTTACAGACTGAATAAGATAAGTTTGACATGTTTGGGTGATGATGTGATTTTGCAGAAGTTCTAACAGCTTTGAGCAACACAATCACACTCTGCAAGAGATGCAGCTTTTGTACATATTTCTATTTGTCATGCTGTTAATAGTGTAACAAAAATCTGTTAGAAATGTAAAATCTCACCACTGTATAAACGGTGAATGCAGATATTTTCGTCTACGTTAACATGAACAGACTGAGAGCTCTACTGTCTGATTTACAAAAATAAATCTTCCAGCTCTGATATATTCTTCCTGAAGTTACAAAAATTTACTCTTAGTTTCAACAAGAAAAATGTAAGATTGAACTTTTTCTTAAAATGCCCAATCGTTTTTTCAAAACCACATAAATCAGAGGTTTGTTTGCAACCATAATTGAAAATATTTGTTTTCTCTTAAAAATATCTGACTTTGTTGCTGTTCTTAGCTTACCTGACACATTTCTCTCAATGCAGTGAAAGTTTTTCAAGAAAAACTCAAAGCGATTGTTGGAAAAATACAGCAACAGAGAAGCGTCTGTAGTGTGGTTTCAGGTGGTGTGATCTGAAGGACCGATGTATTTTCAGGACTCAGTGATTCTAGAACATCACTGTGTTGTACCTCATTGTTACCAACAATGTGCAAATAATCATGCATTTAAATGTACACATCATTGAAAGTACAAAAATATGAGTATTAGAAAGACTTAAATAATTAAAAACAACAGTACAGTAAGAAGAAAAATATACCATGTTTTCTGTGTGAACTGTTGGAAATTTCTCATTTTCAGTTTACCTGACATGGTTCTTGATTTTGATGACGAGAACTCAAAGCGGTTGTTGAAATACGGATGAAAACAGCGACAGAAAAGCGCCCGTAGTGTCGTTTCAGGTGAAGTGATCTGACGGACTGGCTGATGTGTCTGACTGAGTCATTTATTGGTTTCTCAGTTATTCTAGAACTTTACTGTGTTCTACATCAGTGTTAGGTCCCATTATATCAACTCCTCCATTGGCCACTTACTTGGAGAAAATAATGTGGATATAATGTGATGTTGATAAGAGTTACAGTTGCATACTGTTTATATAAATCCCCTCCAACATTAAGGCATTTAGAAACATCTAGAAAACCCACCACTGGAAGAAGTATTGAGATCTTGTACTTAAGTATAAGTACCTATACCACAGTGTAGTCATGTATTTAGATGTATACTTCATTACACATAAAAAGCACCTGGATCAAGAATACTTAAAAAGTATTTATTTTATATATTATATTCAGAATAATGTGTAATACTGGATTATAATAAGTGATACATTCATATGTTCATCACTTAAATGTTAGAGCTGGTGAAGGTTTCTATGTGCTATCATTTTCTTTCTCTCTTTACCTTCACCCAACCTGTCGAGGCAGACATTCTCCCTCCCTGAACCTGGTTCTGCTGCAGGTTTCTTCCTGTAAAAGGAGTTTTTAATTTCCACTGTTGCCAAAGAGCTGCTCAAAGGGAATCTTTGGATTTGTTCAGGTTCTCTTTATAGTATAATGTCAGGTCTTCAGCATAGGTCTACATGTTTTGGGTTGCTCTTTGTTGTTAGTTGTATATAGTTTTGAATTTTAGAAATTGATGTCAAAAGTCATGATCCTGTTTCTCTTTATTTTGTTCATCAGATTTCGTAAGCTCTTATTTAGTTTTCTATCCTGATTTTATGCACACTTTTCTGTTGTTTCCTGTCTTAAAACATGCACAATCTTTAGTAACTCTGTTTTCATTTTTGAGAATTTTTAGACTCAGTTGCCTCCAATGAATAGACCTCCACCAAAATACCAAATCTAGCCTTGTAATACTTGACCACCACGCAACAGTCTCATATAGTCTCATATAAATGTCCCAGCTTCTGTCCTATAATGTTTTAAAAACCTGTGAATTCAACACATTTGTTAGACCAACAGGTTTCCACATAGAATGATTTGCTGCCAACACCCAGTGAACAAGAAAAGCTACTAGCTGTTACCCAGGATAAATGTGAAATTCAGTGGCCATAATTAATTGACACATCTAAACATGCTTGCGCAGGTTGGATGCTTACTTAAGCCTAAGCTACATCCATACTAGTGACATTATGATTCTGCTTTGGCCAATGTTATGTTTATTTCATTTAAGATCTGAAAAGGTTGTACTGTGTACAAATAAATATGGAACATAAATGGAACAAGATAACATGGTACAACAACCCACCAACTTGGCAGTCAGTTGAGGTTGCTGTTGCTCAGTATCGGACAACATATATAGAGTGAAGAAAAGAAACTAGGGGAAATTTCACTTTATTTTATGTAATTTATTTCCTATATGGGTGTTTTGTACACAAGTCATTTCACTTTTCTGTAGTACAATTTTACTATTGCGACATTACTTTCACATGAGTAAAAATAATCACCTCTGCCTCAAAGTTGTTGAAAAGTCTGTAGTTCATGTGATAGTGGAAATATTTGTGAGATGTGGTAACTGGAGAAGGCGACTGACTTTCATCGGTGAAAATGTCAACTTTCTTGTTTTTTCTCAGATTGTACAAGTTATATCACCAAAAATTGCACCAAGTCACAACTTTGAAATAGCAACAAAACAAAAATGTCCCTGCCAATTTTTCCAGGAACATTTTATTGTGTATCTAGCAGACCTGCTAGGTTAGTAGGATACAGGCACTTAGCACTGCAGCAGCTGCTGTGTCCAGTATTTCACTTTCACCTGCAAAAACCAATTAAATGGAACAAAACCAGTCACTCTAACAGCAGTTATACAAGTGCTACAAATTTCACATTTTCAAAAAGGGAACAGTTGAAACGTAATGTTGTCTACCTCCACATATCTAACATACAGAAATTTGTAGTTTTCATTAAATTTGTGACTTCAGGTTGCATATGTTTGGTCACTAAACCATTTGAATCAAACATGATGCCACCTATAGTGACCCAAATTGGATTTCTGTTTCTGTGTATTTTTCACATTGCAAGTGTAGTCATGACATGCTGGGAAAATTGTGCCTGGCATAAAAATGAAGACTGATATGTTCTGAATATATCATAAAATGTATTCTGTAGCCTTTGAAGCAGACACAAGTTTGGTATCCTGCAGACATATGTACCCAGCATGGAGTAGCTGTTCCAAACAAATGGCTGGTGAAAGTTGAACATTGACAATAATGAGCTCAATTATTACAATGAATGAATGAAAAAATTTAACTGGATCCATTAGTTGGGATTCTAATGTAGGTCTGAGTCTGCTGGATGTGTAAACGCATATTATTCTATCATGTCTAAAACATTTGATCGGATGATGGTACAGACTTTTAATCTATAGTTAGAAGTATTGCATATACATACTCTACCCTCATCCCGGTGCCTTCTTGGGGATCTAAATGTGTGTTTATGAGTGTTTCTGATCGAGGAAGCAGCTACCTGCCAAAAGTCCCAAACATCTATTTCAAAGTCTTGCTTTAGTTCCTCTGCCTGGCTGCTCGACTGGCTCCCCTCTCAACAACCCTTGTTCCAAACAGCGTCTCTGCCTCTCTGTGCAATCTGTTACCTCTGGAAACTGTGTTTGCCACTGATAGCTCATTAGCTGATCTAAGCACACTTTCTGCCTCCACTAACACAATCCTCTGTTCCCTTGCGGTCCTACTCTTGGCTGAGACCGGCGGCACAATACATCCAGGTAATATTCGTGAGAAAGGTCATAGAGCTGAAAGAAGGATAGACATTAAAAAACATCATCCAAATGCACAAAAACTAACCACTAACCAGACAAAACTGTTTCAGTAAAACCAGTGTTTCCATCTACCACTGTTCTGTGAGTAACGGTAAAAAATTAAACCATTGTAGAAGAAGAGAGGATGATGGATTGATGTAGTTAAAGGTCAAGGTTGCAACTTCCTTATGGCACCACATAGTTTAGTTTTTTTTAAAGTATTTTTAAGTGAAAACTTCAGTGGACATTGAAGTCCAGTTCCTAATGTGCCACGTGTCAGTGTTATTTCCTCCACTGTATTTCCATAACAATGAATCAGTTTAGCCGTTTTTTAACAGCCAAAAATGTACAAATTGAAAATATGGAAACATACATACTGATAACTGTGCAGCATCCACAGTTGAAGCATTTGTAAGGATTGCATTATTGCCTTTTAAGATTAAACTGGTGAAAAACAATGATTACAAAGCTTTGGGAAATATAAGTACATTTCAGTTTGTACAGACTGAAGGGAAAGCTGTCAGTCCACGACTATGAAGGTACCACTCTCTATGTAAATGTATTTAAATGCAAGCTGCAGACCAAGACTTTCACCAAAATGAGTACCTTTGTATTTTTTTTCACCTACTTCTTCTACATAATTACAATCCATTTTCAGTTAGATTTTATATATATTTATTGATGAGACTTCCCAGGCTGTACAGAACGCTCCTTGTGGCTGATGGCACAATCAAACTGCCCATCAAACTGTGAGTCATCACAAAGCACCACTTTTTACTATTTCTTAAGGCTGAATCACGGTTTCCTATGTGGATTTAAATGCTGCAAATGTCTCACATGAATGACATTGAGGCCCATTTCTAATAACTGTAGGTTAATGAATAACAACACATGCAGCTTTTAGGATATTACGACTTGAAGAGCTGCCTTTTGCTGTGCTGTTATAGCGACTGCCTGCTGTTGTCCCTCAAAACCAGACTATAAATTCAAATATATTCACACAACAGACTTTCCCTTTAAAAACCGCAGTTGCAACTGTTGCCACTTATTTATGTGAATTTGCCAACTCTTTATTCCTAATTTGTTCTTGAAACAGCGACATCTGTCTCCAATTAGACAGGTCACTTTTACTTTCACATAATCTTGTTTTTGTAATTAATCACAGACCTCTTTCACTGATTTCAGAAAACTGGCCCCCAGCTGGAAAACAAAATGCTTTTGAGAATCCATATGATGACTAATGAGACAGAAGTGAGCAGCTGAAGGGATGAGGCTTATCTGAATCAATTAGTCAAATGACTCATACTGTGATTGCATATATATGCTACAGTAGGTTTTTCTGCTCTATTCCTGGCTGAGATGCACAGCTGAGTTGCGAACGAACTTGCAGAAAGTCAAACGTATTCCAGATGCTTTGATTTTGGCAATTTCCTCTCAAAGACTAAATCAGTTATTACTTTTGCTGCTATTTTTTGTTTGGCAATAACCATAATGGATGTATACTGTGCTGATATGAAGATCCGCTTCATTTATTCAAACAAAATGATAGTAAAGGCTTTTTCACTGTTGCCCTTAAGGTCTCAGACTGAAACGTATTTTTCATATTCTATACTCTCTTCAGTCATATTTGGAACTTCACCCTTTTGACAAATAGATCCTGTTGTGGTGCTTGAAGTGCAGACTGTTCCAAATAGGATGAAATTTCAATGCTGGACATGTCTCATATGAGTGACATTGAGGCGCATTTCTAATAATTGTCGGTTAATGAATAACAAACCACCTTTTAGGCTATTATGACTTAATGGGATGTTTTGTGCTGTGTTGTCATAGCGACTACCTTCTTTTGTCCCTTAAAACCAGACGATAAACTCAAACCTATTCAGACAGTGAGAAAAAAGTTTGACTCACCTCCATGTGTTAAAGGCTTCCTGCCATCTATATATATAACCATTTCACAAAAAGGCAGCACTTTTCCATGATTCAAATACATTTTGTGGCCTTAATTTTACATGAGATAATGTAATTTAAGTTTTTTTTTAAATGTAGGATATCTATATAATAATAACATTAATAATAATAATAATTAACAATGAATAATGTGAAAACTTCTATAATTATACAAGCTATCTTTCACAACATACAAAGGAATGTGAAATTAAAGAACCAACAATTATTTTTCTGTTGACTGCCACTAATTTTATATAATTTTAGGAGTTTACAATGTTTAATATGAATTTTGTCGTTTAACCCATTAAATGAAAAGGAAATAATTGTGAAGTTGCATTACATTTGTGATTGTATTTTAACTTTATTTGTAGTTCAGATAATTTCAGATTATTTGAGTACTCATAGTTATGGGGTTTTAATGTTTCCTTTGAACATATAATTAATTTCATGATTTAAAAAAACAAATCTGTAAAATAAAAGATAAAAATGTTGTAAAGTTTCAGATTTTTTTTAGATTATTTTTTTCACAGGGTACCTAATTTATTCATCATTAATGTAAAGCGTTAAATGTCACCTACGTTTATGTCTTGTTTCATCTTTGAAACATCCTCTGTTTTGACCCATTTCATTCATGGTAATAATTTTCCACCTGATGAAACAGAACAGACTCCTCATGGAACCAGGGGAGGAGGCATAAGGTTTATAACTAGAACTATCTGAGAGTTCCTCGTGATGTTTGTACAATAATCAGCAACAAGTATGAACGAGTTTGACCTCCACCAACCTTCTGCAGCAAACACACTTCCTTATGCTGACATCTCAGTGTCAGATGAAATCATAGCAGTGAAATGAATCAGTCCCCTCGACTTTCTAAATCATATTGGCATTTGACTGTTGGATTATTTGCTCAGTGACAGGAACTGAAATAATACAAAACATTTAATGCTCTGTTATGACTACACACAGATGTCAAATGCCAGAGGAAATGTAGTTTTGTACTGTTTATGTTGATTATGGAAAAACACATCAATACAAAAATATTTATAAAGACAGCATTTGCAGAAAACCATGTACAGTGTGCTCAAGCATGGATTAAGACAGACCAAGACAAATTCCTTGTAATGTAAAAATTACTTGGCAATAAACATGATTCTGATTCTGATTCTGATGATACAGAGAGACTGATGTAAACTGGCAAAATATAGTTGATTATAATAGCGTGAACATGTTTGGATTTTGACCCACAAAAAGCAGTGAACTTTGTTAACTTCATGTAACCCTGTAGAACATATTGCAACCCACTGCTTCTCTTCTCCGTCAGCAGGCTGTAAAAAGAAAACTCACTTGAACATGTTTCAGTGCTTCAGTTCTCTCTGAATCTGTTTGTGCAGTCTGTTGCACAGAAACTCTTTACAATTTCAGCAGTGCTTTTGATGTTGTTTTTCCATCTGAATGCACAATGACAGATGCTGCCTATTGGGTGTTTGCCACTCAGGGGGCAATAATTGAGTCGGCAACTGCATACTCTCTATTAATACTCTGCCATCCCCTTCCTATTGTATAATGTTTTGGAAGCAGTATTATGGTGACTAAGATTATGGCTGCACCTGGAGGTATTGTGACGGACTGGATGTAAATCACTTGTACTGTATGAACAAGATGCTTTACCGTGAGATTTTGCTTTACAGGCTAAATTTATAGTTGTTGTTTTTATAAAAGTCATTCCTTTTTCACACCATATAGACCAACTCCAGTATTTCTTGCAACCTCAAATGAGCATCATTCTTTAAATCCAGATGACCAGTTTGCAGCATTTCACTTGAAACTTTCCACTCAGCACATTTACATATGTTTGAGTTAGAGAATCCAGTCTGGGTGAAAAAAATGCATATAAAGAATGAGGTTTGCAGTTTTTTAAAATACTTTTCTTCAGCAAATCCCAATGTCTTTTTTAAAAAATGCATTTGGATCTATTTTCTCAACCCTGTTAATCTCATTAAAAGATCGAAGCCACCCATGAATTTATCCTATTAACAGTTTCGAGAGAAGTTTTTACTTTGTGCTATGGACCTAAATTGCCCAAAAAAACATTAGAAAAAATGCATTGAAAATGTACAAAGTTATTACTTAAAATCTTCTTTACTACAATGTACATAGACACTGTAGTGCATTTTGATTCAGCCGTACGTATTGTGTGTTTGCTTGGTCGCTCACTAAATCCATAGCTGAAAATAGTCTCCAACAAATACTTTATTTATTCGTGTTCCAACAATGTTTGCAGAAAACATCTGTGCCCTGCTGTTTCAATAAATTATTTAGGCATTTTGTTAAAAAATGTATCTTTATTTGTGGCCAGTTGTTAAAAATTTACATCCTCAGTAGCGATGAATGTGCTTTGGGCTGAGACCCACAGGAGGGAAAGACGCTGTTGTTGTTTTGTGTGTGTGTTTTCATGGGATCTGTTTACTACAGAGATATAAGATAACCACAGCCTAATCCTTTAAGACCTGGAACAGTGACTCACAAGTTAGAGGGCATCGCAAAATGGATGATCAAGCATCTTCTGGTAATGAGTTGCTCTCGCTTTGAAGCGTTAGCACAGAATCTGAAGAGGTTAAAATGAAATCTTTACACTTGAGCTGCTCGGCCGCTGTGTCTTCCATCCCACCTGCTCCTTGGAGGAAATCCAAACACTATACAAGCTTAGATGAGAAAAAATATATGTGCTCAGGAGAAATGTGACCTTGTTGGTAGAAAGTGCTGCCATATATGACGTGAAATTCACTCTAATTAAATATAATATATACCGGTACTTGTAGGACATCATAAGATGTTTGTTAAGCAGTTGTTTTGTAAAGTACAGGGACGTGTCAGCTTTCCTCATTCTTGTCATTGTGTGTTATATAAATCTCTCACCTTCAGTCGTGTGTTGCCTTATTCCCATAAGTCTGTGTAGTTATTAAGCATGTCTATTGATTTTTCCAAGTAAACTCTCGTCTCCTGAGCCTTAATTGCTTTTATGGCTTAAAGCCAACAGATGTACATAAATACCTGCCCTTCAGAACATAATCTAGACCTGCTTAGGCAGGAAACACTTAAGGTCAAATGTGTGCATAAAAGGGAGGCTGAATGACATTGAAAGGAATATTCATTCCAGCCCACCATAACTAAATTATTTTAATGGATGAGCTGCTTCAAAAATGAACAGACATGGGGATTTTATGGTCCTGTTTAATATTTGCTTTTACTTTTTCACTTTACAGTCGCCTCTGTGGCACCAGGGTGTCAGATTACTTTCACAGGACCCTGCTGGATTCCTTCATAACAGCCTTTTCTGTTGCCCAGAAAATTGAAAATCAGAGTACTATCAAAACCATTACTTCTCGTATAGCCATTTAAAGAGCTTTTCTTCTGGCTGTAGTAAATGTTCACCTAGCCAAAAGAAAACCTGATCAAGTTATTTGGCAGGTAAAACTTGATGTTAATATAGCAGCATTTTCTTATTTAGTTTTATGGCTCATGTTTGTAGGAGTAATTTGTTGCCGTCTACATACAGCACCTAGAAAAAGTAGTCCCCTACTCTCCCTTTTTCTGCTTTTCAACATTAAATTGTGGTCAATATTATTATGTCTCTTTTCAAGCAAGACTTAAAAAGAAAAAATAAACATTCTAGATATAGAAACATAGAAACATACTTTCATGTCAATGTAAAAATATCATTTACTGAATTGGAGATAATGTGAGTCCAGTGAATGTGTCTTCAGTGGTTGTAGTATAAAGTTGGTTGTATGTGGAAGATCCACTTATTGGTGTAACATTGATCCTGGCTATAACTGCATCATGCAGACAAAGGAACACTTTAAGGAACTCTGTAAAAGCTTACTGAAAAGGATACAGTAAATCCGGGAATGGGTTAAAAAAAAGGAAAACTGAATATCCCTTGGTGTGTCGTTTAACCGGTCAATATGAAATGGAAGAAATATGGCACATGCTTAATCTCCCTAGAGCAGGCCATTCTCAAATAGTGTCCATGCAAGAAAGAGTCGAGAGAGGGAGGCCATCAAGACACCTATGACTCTCCTGAAGGAGTTACAAGCTTTAGCGGCTGAGATTGGAGAGACTGTGTGTACAACAACTGTTTCCTGTTCTTCACCAGTCAAAGCTTTATAGGAGCATGACAGAGTGAAAGCCACTGCTGAAAAAAGCTCAGCCGTTCACCAGAAGGCATGTGGGAGACTCTGAATTGAACTGGGAGAAGGTTCTTTGGTCTGATAAGACCAAAGTTGAGACTTGAATGAATGAATGAATGAATGAATGAATGAATGAATGAATGAACTTTATTTAGGTTGTTCACATTAAAAAAAACTGGACTTCTGAACTTCTGGCCATTAGACTAGACACTATGTTTGGAAACACCAAACACAGCACAAACACACCATCCCCATTGTGAAGCATGGTGGTGGCAGCATCATTAAGTGAAAATGTTTCTTGACAGCAGGCCCTGGAAGGCTTGTAAAGGTAGAGGGTGAAATGAATGCAGCAAAATAAAGGGAAATCCTGGAGGACAACTTGATGCAGTCTGCAAGAAAACTGTGACTTGGGAGAATATTTGTTTTCCAGCAAGACAATGACTTAAAGCAAACAGCCAAAGCTACACTAAAACAGTTTAAAGACAACAAGGTTAATGTTCTGGAGTGGTTTAGTCAGAACCCAGATCTTAATCTAACAGAGAATTTGCGGCCGTCCTTAAAACAGCTGGTCACTCATGATCACCATGCAACCTGACTGTGCTGTAGCAATTTGCAAAGAAAAAGGGGGTTAAAAAAAGAATGGGGAAAGTGTCCAGATGTGCAAAGCTGATTGAGACTGATCGTCACAGGCTTGATGCTAAAACTGCAGCCAAATTTGCATTTTGGAATACTGACTTGAAGCGATTGAATACTTATGCAATTGCTTATTTTACCTTTTACAGTTTTTATTCATTTACATTGCTTTGTAGAAATCTGCTTTTTGTTTTTGTAAATTCATGTCAAAAACGTCAAATTCTACTCGCCATAATTCAATGTTGAAAAACAACTAAAAGGGAAAAACTTCCAGGTGAGGTAAATACTTTTTATGCACTGTTGTACAGTATTACTCCTTTCCTCCTCAATGTTATTGCGGGTTGTCCACCTTTTTCATTTCAAAGAAATATTAAGATTCATAGGAGGGCACTTCATATTTCATGAACCTGGATCTTTGGCCATTTTTCAGAGCTCCAACCCCTTTTGAAGCCTTGCATTCATATGATTGAATGTAGACACCTGTGTCTCACTGCTGATATCTCAATGACACATGGAAGCTTTGGACTTCAAGAAATAATGCATCTGACTGGAGTCTTTGTAAAATGTTTGCAAGTATGATGCATTTGGTGAGCTGGAATTTACTGTACTGCATCAACAACAAAAAAATCCAACAAACTTAATTCTAAACCTGCATAGGAACTGAGGTTTTAACGTTTTGAGCGCTGTAAAGATTTTTTTTGTGGAAAAACTAAGCTAACTGCACAAAACACAGCAGGTAGTTTTAGGTTGTTTTGCCATGATTTGATTTATTATGGGGATGTGGCCTAACTGACTCACACTGATCAGAAGGACTTGTGTTCTCATGAATACTTATTGCATCCCAGAATAGAGTGCATTCTGATGAGATCAGCTATTGCGCTTTCCATGGTAATTGTAGTTCAACAATAGAACTAGTAATGCAATGCAAATTTATTTATTACAAATGCATTAACAGCGTTTGAAATTATGCTTATTGTGCAGACTTTGGCTTTCAGTGTGTTGATCATATTACATGATTTACCATCATATTTGTTGTGTTAGCATCTGACGACCGTGTAATTTGAGTTGAGGACGCCTCTGCAGCATTCCTGCGAGTTTCCCTAACCCAGGAATTACTGAGGTAATGCAGATATTAACATTTGTATTCACTCATCTCAAAGCGTCACTCTCTTTTCGGTGGTTGTACAACTTGAGGACCCTTTGAAGGAGGCATATTTCTTTTTGTATTTGTTTTTTTAATAAAGCATGCTCAATTTTCAGAGACACAAAATGATCATCTTATCATCATTTTCAAGCCTGTTGATTTTTTAGATGTAAAACATAATCGCTCATGATTGCTGAAGGCCTCTGCATCATATTGTGAGATCGTCCTCTGATTGGTCCTAAGAAATAGTAATTAGTTAAGTGTCACATTTCGCTTGCAGCATGCCATCGCACATTTTCAATCCTGTTTCCATCCTGTTATTCACTGTGTGATACTGAGCTACACTGGGAACATTTGTCGTGCTGCTGAATAAACTATTACATGCCATCATTCGTGACAGGCATAAATATGTTAACATTGATTCCCTTTGTCACAGATAATAAATCAAGCTGACAGAATTTGCAGTGGAAATGGTTTTCTTTAAGTCACTTTGTGTTGTTTTCATTTTCAACAATCTACTTCAAACACAAGCTGTCCAAACTGAAGTCATGGTTCCTGCAGTCTTCACATCGTAGTGTGTAGTTATTAATAGTCCTACATGGACAAGTGTGGCAGAGGTGTGACAGTAACTCAGGCTTTCCTGTTTTTTCTGTACTCTTATTTTAATCTCTCTTCTTTTTGACATGTGTTGCATACTGCAGTTTTGCCCAACAGCTGATATTTATCATTGACATCTGGATGACGTTCTGAAGAAGACGGAAGTGATCCGTCGAAACTGTCAGGTATTTAAAAACTTTAATTCCTCTTTGCCTGGCTATATGAATGAAACAAAGCTAATCTGTCAAATGGAAGGCAAAATGAACTTCTTTAAGCTGATATTTATCATTGTACTGAAGTGGTAGGCATATTTGTCCCTTTTCCTTGTGTTCATGATGACCATTATATGACTCTCTAGACTTCTTAAAAAACTTGAATGCAGTTGGAGGCACAACAAAACAACCATAGACTTTTTGCATCTTAAGATTAAAGCCTCACTATTTTATTCTCGTGCTATGACGATGTTTCTGTCCCTGCACTAGTCAGCACAATGTTCTTTTAAATCAACTTGTGTCTGTTTAGTTGTATCTTATAAAGGTGTGATTCATAACTTGGACTAAATATCTGGCAAAACAATGAAATTACTACACTGAGGTCACAAAAACAATATATTTGACTTACACCAATCAAACATAACATTATGACCACCTGCATAATATTGTGTTGTTCCCCCTTAAGTGGTCAAAAATACATGGACAAGGGGACCTCTCAGGGTGTCCTATGGGGTCTGGAACCAGGACGTTGGCAGTGGATCCTTTGGGATTGTAATGTTCCTCAACATGTTCCTGATCGTTTGATATTTTTTCCATGTAGAAAAATGGGATTTCCATTTTCAGAACCCAGGTGCAGACACAGAGGACAGAGTGACTTGTGGTAGGTTCAACAGAGGATTTATTTTAACCTAGAGCTAAAACCAATACAGAATACTGAACCAAACTTAGAAGAGTAAAAACTGAAACCAAACCTTATACAAAACCCTGTAAAACTCAAAACTAACAACAGAGAAGAAAAGTTAGTAGCTAAATCACAAAATGTCAGTAACACAAAACATAGCTAATTTACAAAACTCAAAAAGGCTGACAAGGCATATTCAACAAAATACACTAATCAAGGCAAATAAACAAACTCAAAGTACACATATCTCTACTAGGAGCAAAGTTAACAAATACCGAACACACCCTTAAAACAAAATACAAAAGCTTAACTGGCTGCAAACAGGCTCGGGGAAGACATGGAACTGGGGTGGCATGGATTATGGTCTGGCGGAGGGTGACTGAAAGAACCAGGCTTTTATTGAAGGAGGTGATTACTGGCAGGTGAGCTGTTGTTTGCAGCTGTCTTGAATTCAGGTAATCAGGGAGCAGGCAGAGCTGGGATGAAGGGAGGGAAAGCAGGGCTGAGAGAGAGAGAGAGGGAGAACAAAAGAGGAAGAACGAGGAAAGAAAGAGGGAGACAGACTGGGCTGAAGCGGGGATCATGACAATTGGGTGTCTAAGTCTCATCAGCACAGATAACAAAATCCAAGGTTTTCCAGCAGAACAGCACATAGTACCAATATGATCAATGTTATTCACTTCACCTGTCAGTCGTCATGATGTTGCGGCTGATTAGTGTATACTGTGATCCATACACAGGAATCCGAGGAAAGGCACGTATAAAGATTGATAATAACTCTCTGCATTTGAGACACGCTCTGCATCTTCAGATGTCCATGTCATCTTCTCTAAGAGTTAGAAGTGTTTTCTTGCCATCTAAAGTGCATCCTGCATGTAATCAGAAGATAGATGCTCAGCAGCTTTGCTTCATGTGCATCCATTTAATTTAGAATTGTTTGCCTCTAAAAAAAACTGAAGAAATGGAGCTGATTATTTTAAGGCAGGGTTGTGTCAGTGACCGCAAATACATGGGTGAGATTGTTAGTGTTGCAATAAATTAATAATTATATAGATTGCATACTGTCATGTGAGTTGTTTCTTCCATTTCTTAAATGTAAGTTGAAAGAAACTGACTTTGAATTTATTTAATCTCCAAATGCACATGAGCAGTTCTATAAATAACAGGCAAGTCATCAGTCAATCTTAAACTGGTTTTCTCAGGCTAAAATCAGGTTCAGAAAACACATCTAACGAATTGCCTCCAGCGGTTACGTGATGGGGATCATGACCTGTTACTCATGTGGTAATCCCCTTTTCCAGCACACCCAGAATACCAGTCACGAACTTTGGATTTAAATCTCAGATTCAGTTTCACTTAGCATTCTGCCGGAGCACAAAGTAGGTTAGCATCATCACAGAGGAGAATTTTGTTCTTTGTTTTAGATGTACCTGTGAAGGACACAGTGTGAGAAGGACAGTGTGTTTGCCTTCACCTCTGAATTCTTTGAGACATTATTGTTTGGTTTCCATAGCAATGCCATCTCATCACAGTCAGTACACAGAGACAAGACACAGTTTGTGTGACTTGGAACACTGCAGTGTTTTTTTTTTTTGTAAACAGTAATGAAGGTCAGGAGATCTTTACGGAGATGTTTTTTGTTTGTTTTTTTGCATCAACTCTGAATAATAATAGCAATCGGAAAAAGAGAATTTCGAGAAATCTGTATTGCTGGAATGTGTCCTGAATGGTATAGGAGCAAATCATCACCTTCCACAACAGAGAGATTGGGGTGAATCCTTAACAGCCGTCCTTTTCAGCAGATAAAATTGGCTCTTTTTGTGAGTGTGAAGCTGGTGAGGAAACTCATTACAACACTCCTGTTTGATTGCTGCAGGACTGACATCGCTAGTCCCTGTGTCATATTCCAGAGGTGCCATGACTTCATCACATCTGTGTCGTACTGCCAACATCTGCTGAAAGTGTTTGAGTGAATTTGTTGTCGTCTCGTCATCTCATTTTGCAGTCAGTCTGCAGAGTGCCCACACATCAGCTCAAGGGAAACTGGAGCATTCTTTGTCCTGCTTAAAATGTTTTATTGGGTTAATGTCATAAAATGAACAAGTTTAGCCAGAGACTGAAGACAAATTAAAGAAAACACTCAATAAAATAGTGTCTTAGTGAGGTCTGAAAATCTCCTATAGGTCAATTGGGATGATTTTCATTAAACCATTTAGTGAGCCCTTGACCAATGCATAGGGGGATCCTGCAAGAGACCACTCCCATTAGGGTAGACTTGTTTCATCATAGGATAAAAATGATCACTCAGCAACTTTGTGCTAATTTGCAGTGACCCTTCTTCCTAAGGGAGCAACTGGACCCAAACAACACCAGCAAAATGCCCCACACAGCCGAACACATTCAGGTTTTTCCTTTAATTTGTCAGCTTTGTGAATATGTGCACACTCAATAACAAAGAGATGGATCATTATTAACCAACTTTGATCTAAAATCTGCGTTCAGTCATAGCTTATGCTTTTCTGCTGGTGTTACCAAGAAAAAAACTGTTCCACTTTTACTTCATCATCAGGTGTTGTGTTTATGATCTCAATTGTTTTAGCTGATGATGTGTTTGGTTGAGACTCATGTGGACATTCTGGCTAAGACTGCAGGCTATGTTGAGGGGTATTATTGTGGCACCTTAGCTCTTCTCCTACCTCTCGCTTTTGTTCCTGATTGCTATCTTAGTCCATGTTTAGTTGTAAATTCTGTTGACTGGTAACACAACAAACACAAGGGTTAGATGGGGCCTAAAAGCACACACGGTGAATAGATAATCCGCCTTGTTTTCATTGGAGTGCTCAAACAGAATACAGACTTGCTGTGGCAGTGTGAGGTTAATGTTTTTCCTCTCTGACAACACCATTTCACCTGAGAGTTAAGCTTTTGTTTGTGCTCTTCCAGATGGGTCCAAATGAGGGCTGTGAGCCTGCATTTACAGTTTACTGATGGACTCTACCGAGAGTTGTGTCTGTGCATTCTTGTTTTCTATTTTTCACCTCCTTCCTCCTCTGGGGAGAAGCCAGCTGTGATATGATTACTGACTGTTATTTACAAAAGGAGAAATTCAGTGCTTTCCAATATTTCTTCCAGTGCGAGGCTGAAGCTGTTTGAGCAGCTGGTGTAAGGGTTTCAAGCATAGGGAAACATTCATGTCAATCACGGCTTGTAGTTTCATTTGTAAGCGTTTACAGGGATTTGAGAGAATTTGTTGTATATATACATTATGTACACTCATGATGTCAAAACAATGCTTATTTTTTATTACAACTGACGGACTTTTATGTCTATACAAAATTGGAATCTAATCTGCTTACATTTTACTAGTGGTAAAATGTAAGCAGCTTATTAAAAAGTATTTAAAAACTTAATTTAACATCTCAATTTATGAGCATTAGAACTGCTGGTGTGTGGATGTTTACACTCTTGTTTCTCTCCATCTCCAGTCTTTGTGCGAAGCTCAGCAAATTGGCTGCTGCCTTATATCTAATGAACAGATAGGAAAGTAGTAACAGCCTCTCTCGCTTCCCTAACCCTCTCTGACACAAAGTGAATAAGTGTATTTCTGCACTGAGTTGGCTAATTAAATCAAAAAGTTTCCCTCTGGGTCTTGCCCATTGTTTACCAAGTGCCTCTTATTGTAATGTTTTCTATAAACTATTTTCTACTGTAATGGCACAAAAATGTGAAGCATAATTCAATTTTATGACATTTTATGAAGTGTTCAACAGGTGTTATTAGTTTTTTTTTTTAATTCAAAATGTGTAGCGACGCCTCAGGTAACAGACAAAAGCATTAAATGAGTGCTTTTCTACTACTGTCATGATGGGAGACATCCCAGAGGGTTAAATACATTTTCAGTCTACATTATGCAAATGTAGCGAGGAGAGCCCTCAGTTTTGTCTTGTTCATTTTAATAGTTTTCCACTGAGTGCTGTTAAATAAAACGAACATTAATGTCTGGTTTGTGAAATACTGTTTGTTTAGAAAATGTATTTACTCCAAAATAAGTAGGTTTTTGTTTTTTAGTATCAAACAGAACTCAATTCCGTCTGAGCATTAATGAAAGACTGGTGAAGCGGGGGGGCCAAGTCAGATAATACTCGGGTTGAGTGCACTATGCAAGGTGAAGGGAAGAGTGTGTCCTTTCAAGACGCGTATTCTAAGTGTCTCATTCATGTCAGAGCTCCTGCCGCTCTATAATTTCATATCCAAGGTACAAGATTTTGAGTGAGTGGAATGTGAAAGGTTTGAGGCCTTGACAAGCTTTTGCAAGCAGCTGCCTCCAGTGAAGTGCCCTCATTATTCAGCTGACCGGGGGCAAGAAGATAATTCATGGTGCCTTCAAGATGAATATTTGTGCCATGCAAACATCCTGCCTCCACCACCATTTCTCTCTGCGTGGTTGGCATGTGCAATGGTGAAGGTGAATTAAATATTTATGAGAGGAAGACATATGTACTGCAATAAGCGTAAGCATGAGGGTGGTTTACGGATCTGCTTCGTCTCATGAGTTTAGAAAAAGGCAGATAAATATGCAGTGCACTGCTAGAACATGAAATAACCATGTTCAGATTTTTCAGTTTTAGTATTAGCATTAGTGTTATTCTTCTTTGTGTAATTGCTGTTTAAACTGCTGGTATAATTCACTCTCAAATGTCCTTGAACAACTTAAACTGTACAGATAAAACTATAGCATTTAAAGTAAAAGGCTCATGGGATCTCTGTAGGGCAAATAAAAGTGGATTACATACATTTAACCAAAGGCTGCAAGCCCCCTTACAAAAACACTTTCAGCTGTGTAACCTTCATCCGAGCATTTGAATACAAAGTGCTTTGAATGCAGCACGAGAGGTTTAGGTGAGTATTATTAAGCTAATTAGAGGACAGCCTCAAGTGTGCTGAAATGAGCTCATTAATTCATTCTACACTCACAACAGAATCAGAAGCACTTGTTTGGTGGCGTGCAGTGCATCCGGCAGGGCAGTAATTTAAAAGGTGAACATATTGTGTCACACTCTTTCACCTGAATTCATTAATATCATGTACCATACGCTCCTCGGGCTGCTTTAGTTCAAGATTAGGTTCTCTCATCCTCCTTTCTCTTCTGCTGGTGTGATAACTCAACTCTGCATGCATAGCTGTGACCGATCGACTTATTACACAAAGACATGGTTTTGGCAAATTACCTGTAGTTATTCCTAACATACAAAGTTAGAAAAAAATAATTAGTTTATAAGAAATCCTCCAACTCGGCCACACAGCTTTAAGGGGTCATTACACCTCCTGCCTGTCCTGTATGGCTGTAATTACTGGTGTAGTGGAATAGGAGGAAGAGCAGAATCTAGCAAACCTGACAACACCACTTGCAGAGTTTCACCTCAGGGGTTGTTTTATATAAACCTGCACTACCACCTTGGTCGTACACAGGCTCCCCAAGTTCATTAACTGCAACAAGACAGAGATGTGGTTTAAAAGAGAAAAAGTAAACATATAGCACAGTCTGGACAAAAGGTTAAGGAAGGTGGTCGGTAGGGACGCTTGGCAGACTTATCTGCAAAAGAAGTGAAGATTTTTATTTTACAGTGCTTCTTAAATAATGTGAGATTTAAAGGGACAAAACAATACAAAAAATAATTTCATTATTAACCCACAGCTACTCAAGAAAATGCCACATTTTGGCAGTACTGCCTCATCTCCACTTCTTATATATGGTGCTCAGTTTACACTTTACCCACTTCAGCTCTACCATCGCACAGCATGGTGGACTATTCTATAACATGGATGCAAACAAATCTACAAACAACATCACTGTACACACGACAGACTTCCTGGCATTTCTAAATGTCTCCCGTAAAGCTAAACATGTGAAGTCGATACTGAGTGATGCCTTTTAACACAAAAAGGATCCAAAAAGGAAAAAAAGCCTCCACTTGGTCTGGCCCAGTGAAGTCACTCTGACACCATAAATTCAGAAAGTGCTGGCCGGCCTTCTCCAAAACACTAGTCCTGCATTGTGAGTTAGAACAAAGAAACAAATTAAAGTAAGTTTGAACAAAGGAGCAAACAATTAAACCACATGTGCTGTAATGTCACACTAGCATGGTTAAATCAACGCAAAACACACATAAGGAAAACAGTGTTGTGTTAACGTGTAGCATGAAAATGTCAAAGGATAAGTCATTGATTGATTGAATGCTGGATGGCTGAAAATGCCTGCAGTTAAAGTTCCTTCAAATTACAAAAAAAGGATGAATCTTTTGGCACATTGTCATAAAGATTAGATTTGTTTTAGGAAGACACTTCCTGCACAGTAAAACTAGCACAGGGAAGGTATAAAGGGGTTGAAGGCAGCAGCAGGGAAACAGCTTATTGCTTTACAGCGTGTTCCAGGAGTGCTACAGCTTTCCTGCCACTTCTGAAATACCTGGAGACTGGTGCAAGTGAGAGTGCCTGGCCTCAAGCACCAGCCGGCAACCAGCTTTACAAGAGGGATAATCACAAGTGTTGCTCAAGGACGACTCATCGCTGTATGTCAATCACACCACAAAAGATTCAGTTTGTTGCAGACAATCTTGCACTAATATCTTCTTTGCTTCCTCAACCTCTCCAAAAATACTGGCTCTCAAGTACCATCCTCAATTAAACTAATGACAGTCTTTGTTTGCCAAAGCAGGCAGTAACAAAAAAAAATCTGAGAAAAGAGGTTAAGAGAGTAGTCATGGGCTACACACACTAAAAACCTGCAGCGATGCCCTGAGCTCTTTTGTGCCTGTGACAGTGGGTGGACAGCTAACACTCTTGGGAAATACATACCACTTCAATCCCATTTAATGCCACATCTAATACCAGATCTCTGACAGCATGAACCTACATCCTACAGGTTACATCCAAATGGTCCAGTGTTGCCACATTTGGTTCCTCTGGTTTTGCAGCTGCTACCTTGCTGCTGCGGTTGTGGGTGTAAATTACTGAGTGTGTGGTTCTCAGTCGGCGTGTTCAGGAATAGTCATGAATAATATTACTACTTTCCCCAAATCAGAATCCATTTACAAAATCAGAAAATGAGTTTGAGCTTGCTGCCTCAGTCGAACACAGTTAAGTACTTGTTTTATTTGACTGTGAGCGTCACTTGCAGACTGAACCCCAGAGGCTGCGATAAAACAGAATTTGACATATGTAAAGTGCTCATTACATCAGCAAAAGGCTGGGGTGTGAATCAATTACACTGATCTGCCACAATAAAGCCACTAACAGGTGAACTGAATGACATCATCTCATTTACAATGCAGTGTTACACAGGAATCATTGAATCCTGATATTCATGGGGATGTGTTTTTGACATAACCCCACTATTTAACACCGAAAAGCTTGTGAATCTGAAATTCAAACCGTTGCTTGTTTCAGCCATGAATACTAATTTTCACCCTGAACACCAGTTGAATATAATTAACCAGCTGTTAGGACTGAAAACCACATGGGGTTTACCACTGTGTTATCTTTATAACATCAACTTGACAACCCTGAATCCCCTACAACTGGCATTTGTATGTGTGGGGTGGTTGTAGCCATTCACTTTTTAAATTATGTCCATGAGGTGCACATGAAAACAGTAGTATTTTGTGGCCAGTATGGTGATGATGATAATGGTCATGGTGCCTGTGGCTGAACAGAGCACCAGGGAGAAGGACAGGCACATGATTACATTCTGCCTGAAGGCCAGATACTAGATTAGCAGGAGCTGAAGACACCCTGCACCTCCTTAAGCACTTTTGACGTTGTCAGCTCTGAGAGATTTGATGATTTTAAAAAGCTTTGAAAAGCTATTTCCATCGCCATTCTGAGTTTAAAGAAGGGGCAAGCTTGGTTAATACCTGCAAATACATGTGAGAAATTGCCTCAGTGGACTTCTGACCCTGAACATAAATAGCTTGAATAACAAAGCTAAAAATGATGCATGTTTCCAGCTATGTTGTCATGTCACCCAATTATACTGTGGTTTGACAAAAATTAGCATCCACCTAGCTTGAAGGAAAACGGCAGTCTTTTAAAATCTAAATTTTGTGGTGGGACAGTTAGACAAGCAACAGGATTTAAGAGGTGATGACACATATTGTAACCCCTCAAACTCTTAATGGATGGGTTCGGAAATGTTCAAGTCTGTCCATGTTGATTTTTTGTTTCTTTTTTTTTAATGGAATAATTTCTGCTTTTTATAGTGCTTGTTAGAACATCCCTCCCTAATGTGCTTTTAATGTCAGTGATCCACGGTGCTCAAATGTCTCAACAAGATTTTCTCTCAACATTTCCCAGGACAGTTTTCTTGTTGAGCTGCGGTGAAAAGATAGAAATAAAAGGATTTCATTTTGGAATGTGGAGTTTTTGCCCTGCTGTTTACAATTATAATACATTAATTAATAAGTAATACATTTTTCCTCTGAAGCCCTAACAGTTACTCACTGTGGTGTCATTGCAAAATAAAGTTGTCCACCTCTTTGGGAAAACACAAACAGGAAGAATGTCAAAATGTATTTCATGCAGGATAACAGAGTTATAATGGTATAAATCATTTTAAAAATGAAAGAATTTTAGAAAAACTGACATAACATTTTTCCAGAAGCCCTCAGGTGTTTCTAGTACTAGAAAAATGTGGCTCCACACACTCCAGTTATTTTATTGTTCACATTTTTTTATTTGTTTCCATACTACACAGCCTGCAGTTCAGCTGAAAAGTCACAGAATTTGTGCCATGTGACTGTTGGTCACAACTGAGTCACTAATGGTTTATCAACTGTACTGAGGAGCATAAGCTTTTTGTTCAGCATCTTTCAAATAAAAACATTTTATTATTGACTCATTTTTAAATGTGACATGTAGAAAGGATTAAATATCCCAATTTTAAGCTTAGAATTGATTTTTTTTTGACAAAGCTGCCCATTACATAATTAGTTTAACAACTTTCTTGCTGTTTTTACAGTTTCTGGCTATGATAAATAGTTTCTTTTTGATTTTTGCATGACTTTCAAACATGCTAACGGCTTTTGGGGTTCAGGAGGTTAGCAAAGGATATTTTTAAGCCCAGTGAAAATTGTTCATCGGGGTGGCCACAACGATTTAGTTGTTTCTTCCGCAAGTCTGTCTGTCCTTCTTTTGTTCATCACATTGGTTCAAAGCAAGATGTCCGATCCCTGCAGGCCAGACTGCCATGAAATCTGCTGCACAATCATATTACCCTGATGGTGATTCTTTGGTTTGTTTGGTGACATGTTTGTGTTTGTAGTGCTGCCATCTGTTCAGTATTCTAGTAGTGGGTTTGTAAGAGCAACAAACCATCACTATGTTGGTCATACCATCCATCATCAACATTTCTTTATTTTTGTTACTGAAATATTTTTATTCACTTTCTTCAATACCTACAAAACACAATACAACACAAAACCACTTATTACACTAAGTCAACAGGAAATAAACCACATCACCCGGAACAAGACAAAACAAATCAGGGTAAAGAGAATCAGTGACAAAAAAAACTTCATTGTGGAGACAAATGAAGAATAAAAATGAGAAAAAGAGGCCGCCACCCTGTATCAGTAAATGGGGTAGCATATTTTCAACAAGAATGTATTAACATTTCCCTTGTTGCTGTGTTGTGATTCTATAGAAGCACTGCCTGTTATGAATTTTAAGAAACCAGAAAACTGTGGTTGTTTCTAGCTTTTCCAGTGACAGAATAATCACTGAAGCAGTTAGAAAAGGCTGCCAGTGCTAATCCAAATTAATCAAATGGATGAAAGGCCATCTCTGCTCAACAGCTACAGTCTGAACAAAAGAAATCCACTTAAAATCAGTTTTACTTTAACCAGTCACATTTTCATAGCTTTGCAAATATGAAACACTTTCAAAATGACAAACTATATAAAAGCATTAAGCCACTGAGCAGAAATTACTTAATCTATTAACACACATATACCAAATAGTAAACATACACATTGTTGAACATGGCAATTTTTGATGTAAACAATAGTTACTGTACATGAAGTGTAGTTTTCCTTTTACACAAAGGGTCATTGTTAAAATAAAACACTCACTTTTACATCATCACATATCCACAATGTTATACATTATGTTTTTTATCTGTATTAGTGAATTTTTTGATATGTATTTACACTACACCTCCAGTTATATTTTAATAATACTGCCAAATTACTGACTCAAAGCATTTTGCTTAGACCCTGTCATTGTGTTTCATATATTCTCACTCTGCATGTGACAAACTAAGTTTTTAACTTCTTTCTGGCTTGAACCAACTTTTGCTTTCACTAGTCCACATAGAAAAGTTTCAATTTGTAAACAGCAGGATTTTTGTAAACTGCATCATTTAAACATACAGTATTTTCCCAAGTGGAATAAAATGTTGACAAAAAATATACCAAAATAGGCTTCATACATCACACATTGGCTGTCGGTCACTGTGGGAAACTGCTGCAGACATTCTAGTGTACATTTGTGGATCATTTTATAGCTTGACGAGTATATTTAAGTGTTTCAAAAGGTTCATTTTGAGTGTGGGATTTGCTGAGTTGTGGGATAAGTTTTCAAAAGCAGAATAGACTGCAGTCTGCCAGCCTCAGCAGAAGAGTTTTTTTCTGCAACTCTTCCACTTCAGGTATTTTGCTGATGCACCTGCGCCAAGTGGATTCTGATGATAGCTGATGGATGCACTGACTCAGAACAAGCCAGCGTTTCTAAACACCACGCCATCCTGCCAACAATACGTCCACCTCGACATGCCCTTTAGGTTTTTCTTTTTTTCTGTTAACATGAAAAGCTGGTCTCATCTTTCACTCTCACCTCTCCATCTTCCGCCCCGGCTTCAACAACAGCTGCTCCGTTGCTGAGCGGTGCATCACTCAGGGTGCTGCGGAGTGTCACCCGGGTGACACTGAGCGAGTGTTTTCTGGGAGTGATGTGATGCGGCCGGTGGCACATTACCTCCTTGAACATTTCTCTAAAGCGTGTGGACATGAGGTTGTACAGGATCGGGTTGACTGCTGAGCTGAGGTAGAAAAACACTCCGGAGATGATGTGCACGTACTCAAAGATTTCCAGGTGGTTGTCGGTCCAGTCGCTGATGAAGCTCCACATGAGGCGGTCGGTGTGAAACGGGGCCCAGCAGATTCCGAAGACCACAACTAGAACAACTTTAAAAAAAAAAAAAAACAGCAGGAGAGAGGAAGACGTGATGAGAGGCATGGAGAGAGAAACTTAACAGAATGCACTGATCAACGTTATCAAAATGTTCTCTCTGCTCTCAATTAAATTGCTTCTCTGGGAACTGTGTGCCCGTGATGCAGTTTGTCAGTGTTTGTCCTGGACATTTAGCCTTTGACTCGGATCTGTACATCGGTATTAAATAAATTTATAACTGGAAAAAGGCTGCTTTTAAAATGTTTTTGTACCACTAGTGCAGGTCACAGTGTTCATCCTCAGCCTTTCTGAGGATAAGCTTTTTATGAGGGAGTGGGCCTCATGAAAGAGCTTGGCAGTAGGATTAAACAGCTGTTAGGACATGAAAACATCATCAGAAACCAAATGCAGAATAAAGACAGAAGGAGGAGACGGCCACCTCTCTAATTATGGTTTAAAAGGTAATTGCGCATTCTACTTGACTGAGACATTATTTCTCTCACAAAGCTCTTCAATGGATTATTGTGGACACAATGAACTGAGTTAAATACAGCTTGGTATATGAAAGATATCTATGAAAAGATTTTTTTTGTGTCAATTTGCATCAGATTTATGTTATGCTAAAAAAAATATGCCATGGCTTATGACATGTTTTACTCCCTGAAAGCTTTTTCAAGTTTTAGTTTGACATTGGTTACGGGGTTTCTTCATTTCCCTGTAAAACCTTTTGTTGGAAGCCCAAAAACAAACTAGAGAATTTTCCATCATTTATTTAGGTCACAGGTAAAGTATGGCAGTGCTGGTCTCAAAATGACAAAGCTCTCGCAGGAACTCCGTCAGAGTGAGCCCCGATATCCGGGTATACTTCTCATTTATCTTCTTGGGCTGGGCCTGCCCCGTACACAGGGTGGACATAAACGCAACTGAGTCTCATTGGCCAGTTATCTCTGATGTGAACACGTCGCCCACTGTTCACGTGGATTTACTGAAATGTGCTACAACAAGTGTGTGTTGTCATTAAGACGTGCATCTATTTTGCCACTGTTATGCAGAACTTTGTTGAACACAGAAACTGCGAGCACTCTACTCCCTTTTCATTCAGTTTCTTTATAATCAATGCAAACTGTCCATGGGAACAGGATAAGACGGAAACTGGGAGTGTCGGTATTCCCGTTTCCATAGCAACAAAGATAATGAGTGCAGACTGTCTATGACCCCAAGGCCACATAAGGTTAGACAAATGATGATCAAACTGAGTAAATAATACAGCAAATCCAATCATGGTAAAGCCAAAGAATAATATAAGAAATCATGAAATAATATAACACCCTATAAGAGCGTAATTGGTGCAACTGGACAAATGCCAACACCACAGTTGTCCCTAACAAGCAAATGGTGATGCATTTACATTTCCAAGGAACTTTGTTTATCAAAGTCCAGTCAAGCTTGTATTTATTTGAACATCTATGAATTAAAATTTCTAATAAAGTACCAAAACCAGAAAGAAATGTGCGTATCCTTGCAACTGGAACACTTTCTATGGTAATATTTCAGGTGTTGGACAAAATTGCAAACTTGCAAACAATGTGAGAAATATAATATCATGACATGACTGTCACACCCAAAACTGACTCAAAGTACTCGTGAACCTGTTTACTTCCTCCATTTATTTACTCATAGTACAGTTGTTAGTTCAAAAGTTACACTACTCAGCCATAACATTAAAACCGTTCATCGATCCGTTTTCCTCCACTTATCCAGAGTCGGGTTGCAGAGGCAGCAGGTTAGGCAGGTCATTCCAGCATCTCTCTCCCTAGTAACACTTTCCAGTTCCTTCCGGTGGATCTGAAGGTGTTCCTGGGCCAGATGAGATATGTAATCCCTCCACAGAATTTTGGGTCTACCTCAGAGTCTCCTCCTTCCTCCAAAGGTAGGAGCCCCATCAGGCATCCTAATCAGATGCCCACATCATTAACTGTTTTTGACACAAAGGAGCAATGACTCTTTTCTGTGCCCCCTCCAGATGCCCGAGCTCCTCACCCCATCTCTAAGGCTGAGCTCAGCTACCCTACAGAGCAAACTTGTTTTGTCTACTTGTTTCCTTAACCTTATTCTTTTAGTCACTACTCAGAGGTCATGTCCAAAGTTGAGAGTTGGAACATAGATCAACTGGTAAACTCAGAACTTGACCTTCCAGCTCAGCTCCCATTTTCTCATGATGGTCTGGTTCAATGTTGTCATGTCTATCTCACATTAAAATCACCTGGCTATTATTGTATAGGTCACGCCCCTTGCTGTGATGCCTGGTACAAAGATGGTGGCAGTGGATCCTTGCAAGGATGCAAAGTGGATTGTCTCTGGATTGGGATTGTTCTGGCACATCCAATGCATTATCAAATGGAGTGGGATCTGGAGATTTTGGAGGCCTTAGGCTCTTTGTTGTGTTCCCTGAGTCATACCTTAGCAGTTATGTGGTGTGGCAAGGTGCCTTGTCCTGCTAGGGGGAGGCCGATGGGGGGCTTTGAGGACTACTGTTTCCATTGAATGGCTGCTTGGTCTGGAACAATGTCTAGATTGGTGATACGTCAAAGTGACAACCACATAATTACCAGGACCCCAGGTTTCCCAGCAGAGCAATGCATTATAACCTGAGGATTAATGTTGCACACTTCACCCATCAGCAGTTTGACGGTTGTTGATCAATTTGTACCATGTAACATTTGTACCATCCACTCCTGTCCCAATCCTATTTGTGAAACAGTTACTTCAACAGAGGAAGTTGAGTAAAATTGAATGCTGCAACCTAGTTTTAGGTTTCTCTCTGTTTTAGACTGTCTCTTCAAAGACCACCACTGTCACCACAGCTTGTTTTTGGTCAGTTGCACTAATTCACATGTGAACATTCATAGAAACTAAACTCTGCATGGAAAATTCCCATTTTGATTTCTTGCTAAACACCTTAGCACCACTTGCTACTATTGATTTGTACTTTTTTTAAGGTTAAAAGGTACAATAGATGACTTACACTACACAGTCTGCAGCTAGGCCCTTTTGTACAGACATTTGACGAACATAAATCCTTCATACAACCATTTAGACAAAAGCACCACTCTCATAAATTGCTGACTAGTTCAAAGAGTTCAAGAGAGAGAACGTTTTTACTGAACAAATTTCTTGTATTTGCTCATAATTACCTCGGTAGTTCACTGGCTTCTTGTATTTAGCTTCCATTGTCTAGAACATTGTGAGAGTGAGCATGATGAGCTTTCAGATTCATGCAGTTTTACAGATTTTCTCACAGGGGTTGACACAAAGTCCCTGCTGGTCATCAAATGCAGTCATTGACTAGTCCTTGCTGTGGGGACTTAACTGCCTACTGTCTCCATGCCTGTCTGACCTTTAGGTTTCTGGCCTCATATCTGTATTGATGAAAATCCTCCAAGAATACTGTGACCTTTTAAAATGCAGAAAATGTACTTCTGAATCTTGCCATTTCTTGATATAATTTTACCTAAAATAATGATAATGATACTGACCAAGGTCTCATAGCTGATGTCTTTCAGGAGAAGTCTGTGGAGCGTGCTGAAACAGTATTCTTTATATAATAAGGTACAGTTTGTAAAAGCATGTCTGAATTTGTTTTGTAAAGCTATTTATTATTTCCTCCTTTAGGTTTTTTTTTATAGGTAAGACATTCAGGAGGGCAATTCAACAGAATCTCAACATCTTTGTCCTTGCAGCCAGTCATATGAGCTCATGTAAATCAATGCCAAAGCCTACAATCAAGATAAGGTTGAAAATAATGCCTGAACCCACTTCATGCTTAGGTAACATAGGAGACATTCACCTCTATGTTTGCTTTCACCTTCACCTCTGTAGCGCATGTGGGCTGTTGTTATGCTTATATGGCAGACTGTGGCCAACCCTGTGGTCTGAATATGTCTGTTTCTTATAGAGGAATCTGTGCAACACTATCTGTACGATTGATGGAGCCGCTGTCTGATTTTCCACTCTTTCACTCCTTCAACATTCAATTCAATGTTTTATCTGTGAAATGAAATTAGAAATTTAAGACATCTATTACAAGTCCCCAGAACCTAATGTGTTGTTTTAAAAATACATGTAAATTACACAATATAATCATTATATGGTTACAAGGATATGAAACAGAGAAAAGCGACAAAACCTTGCATTTAAGGATCTGTAATCAGAGAATATTTATTTTAAGTAATTTAATAATGGATTTTAAATATTAATCAAGCATCAAAATTATTCATCATTAACTTTCCCCCTAATGATACATTGAGTTTTTGTTGAAGCACCTCTTTGTTTTCCTCTCTGCCTGACTGCAGGAAGCGTAGCATGAGCTATGTTAGCAGAGCAGCAACAGCAGCTTCAGTACTCCATCTGTATTTGCACCAAATTAGACTGACTCTCACCAGATGTAGATTTCAGGTACAATCCTACTATTGCCAAAGCACATTCATGCCGTTTTCTCCTCCCATTCCATTTTCTGCACATTACTGTTTAAAATTTACATCTACGGCAAGTTTTGCCAAAATTTTTGAATCGTCCTTTAGTGAATTAACCATTTGAATGACAATGCTCACCTCACTGTGAGCAAAGGTTTCACTAAAACAAGTTCCTCCTGACATCATTTTGCAGGGGCATCATCAATGCATCCTGGGCTTAACTCTGTCCACAACGATTGTGATTGTGTCACAGAAATACAAACAAACCAGAGTGTTTTTTCCCTGCAGAATGATACCAGGTCTAATCTGCAGTGCTCATACAGTGCTGTGGAGATAGGTCTGGCTACTTGAGACTAACACAGGATGCATTTAGCCCCAGTAATGAATTGTAGAGCTGAACTGCTCAGAATGCAATACACAAACATTGGTTATGTTGGATGATTGAAAAACACAGTTAAAATGCTTTCTGTTTGGACGTTCTTTCTCTTAAAATAAATGGGAGCTGATGGTTCTGCCTAAGTGGTGAGGCTGTCCTTCCTTTATTGTCATGAAGCAAACTCCAGGAAAGAGAACAAATGACGTTTGGCATTTAAGGAAAAATATAAATTTTATGCCTTACTTGATGCAGCAGGCTCGGACAGAGGATGTTTACAGCATGCAAGTTCTCAGCTGGCTTCCTTCTACATCAATAAATTTAACAAGTGGCGAATCACAAGGAGCACTGTCGGATTTACATGAGCAGTGTCCCTTGTAGTACAATTAAAGTTGCTCATCTGATCCTTAGAAACTCTGGCCTCAAACCTCAAGGATCCACTGGGCTTGAATTCAGACACACAGCTCCAGGAGAGATTAAATGATAAGGCTGTTACATGAATTAGAAAGGTTATGGCTTTAACAGATCAATATACTTACACAGCATTTTAGTGACCTGCCGGCGACGCGCTTTCTGCTGTTGTGTCCGAACGTTACAGAAGCTGTCCTGTCCAAACCTCGACTTTGCATCCAGCGCCTGGCTCATCTTTTCCCGCTTCAGCTGCAGGCCGATGAGCAGGTAGAGAACACTGATCGTTAGCATGGGCAGAACGAAAAACAGCAAGGTGGTCACCTGTATGGTCAGGTTGTACATCCAGCGTGGCTTCACCAGCGTGCAGATGGCCGAGTTGGGAATCTCCACATTTACGTCTCCTGCAGGGCCAGTGGAGCGACTGTGAAGGATGACGATTCCATGCAGACTGGTGTTGGGCAAGGCACACAACACCGACACACCCCACACCGTGAGGATGACCCGCTTGGCGTGGGTGCGTGTCACAACGTACTTTGCTCGAAGTGGGTGCACGACAGCGATGTAACGTTCCACGCTGAGCGCTGTCACGTTGAGGATGGACGCCAGGCAGACCGTCTCAAACAAGAAGGTTTTGAAGTAGCAGCCTCCCTTCCCCAGGAGAAACGGGTAGTTTTGCCACAGCTCATACAGCTCTAATGGCATGCCGAGCAACAGCACCAGCAGGTCTGACACTGCCAAGCTGAACAAGTAGTAGTTCGTTGGCGTCCACATGACCTTGTTGCGTGCAATGACGGTGCACGTCAGCACGTTCCCCACGACGCCAACCAAGAAGATAAACAGATATATGAGACAGACGGGGAGGAACACAGATGATCGACGAGGACCCAGATATCTTTCCAGGTACCCCTCCTCTGTCAGACATGCATCTTCCAGTTCCGAGTGGCTGCCATTCAGGAATGAGGTCACATTGGCACACTTTCCCCCGGGAGGACAAAGCCACTCTCCTTTTTCGTTAGTTAGATCAAAAGAGCAGTTGGAAGCTGACATCCTGCTGGGAACTGGTCAGGCTTGCTGAAAAAAATAAGGAAAGTGTTAGGAATTGCAATTGGCAACACTTTGCACAAAAATATGAGAAGTGAAGACAATGAGTAAGAAATGACACAGGAGCAACCAGATAACTAAACACCTGTTTTTTTAACCTTATGAACATGTTCATAAGGTGTTTTTTTTACATGCTGGCAGACACAGCACAAATAGGAAGTCAACATGATGGCTGAGCATTTCTGCCGTGAAAATGCAATGTACTGATTTCCAAATAGAGTCAGACTTTTTGGTTTTCAAATGTGACAAAGCTAAGGAACCAAGCATTTGATCAGAGTCGCAGGTGAGCTAGCGTGCTCGAGCTGCTGTGGGGAGGGCTAAGTGGAGGGAGAAGGGGGGACTTTATAGATCTGCAGATTCAAAAGGAAACAACAGCGTAGAGCTGCATCAAAGCTACTGTAAAGCAAGAGGATATTATTTACATAAAGAAAATGTGAAATATGTAACTTTGATGCAGAGAAATGAGTTTTTAGAGGTTCAGTCAGTGAACTGGAGAGGAACTTTAATGAATTATGCATGAGTGTTTCCTGGCTAACTCCGAACTGAGGACTCTGTAATAAATAATAAAGGGGTCCTCAAGAAAAGGCTGGGAGATACTACACTGAACGGAACGCCCTGCCTGACGACATTAAGAACTGCATTTCTATCAGCAGTTTTAAAGACAAACTGAAAAACCTGCTCAAGAACACACAGAACTGTGACCATTAAGGTCTTTCTAATTGCTATTCATGTGTGACTGTGTATGCATGTGTGTTTTTAAGAGTGTGTGTGTGTATAATGTTTTACTGTCATGTATTTTAGTCCAGCAATGTCCTTTTAATTGGCATTTGTGTGTGAGTATGTGTATGTCTGTCTGTGTGTGTGTGTGTGTGTGTGTGTGAGAGTGTGTGTGTGTGTGTGTGCGTAGAATATTTGGTTTTACTGTGTCATGTACTTTTTGCAACATTTTAATGTTGTAATGTTTTTATTGTGACCTAAGGGACTGCAGATGAAAATTAGCTTAAAGCTAACTCTGGTGCAATACATCAAATGGAAACATTTATGTTTAACATTGTACATGGTCCCTTTTTAAATAAACTGATAATAATAATAAAATGAACAAAAATATAAACACCCCATGCGAAATATTGATGCCACATAAAGTGTGCCACCCAAAGTGAGCGTATACTGTCTTGTACTTGTACAAAATGGATATTTCTCTTGATTAGTGTCCCACATTTGAGTCCACCACTGCCTGTGACCATTTGCTCAGTGATGCATTAATTCCATTCAGTACATGGGTGTGGCATATCCAGATGCTGCTCAAAAAGAATGAGCAGTACTCAGACACTCCTTATACTGGGGACAGTAAAAGGCCACCCCAAAAAGTCAAACTTTGACAAAAGCGGCAATGCCTCAGATGACTCCAGTCATGCGGGAACGTGCCATTGGCATGTTGGTGTGATGCGTCGGTTGAACAGACCAAAGGTTTCATCTGCTGTACGTGTTGCGGGTCTGAGACAATCCCGCAAGTGAACAAGCCAGATGTGGCGATCCTGTGCTGGGGTGGTCAGACGTGGCTAACGTGGATGAGGTGAGGTCGATTTGCAGTACTGCCCATCTGTTGGAAACATATTCCCAAACATCCTATCGTCCAATAGTGAACATTCAGCTGCACAGTGACGGCTGTGGTGGACATTCCTGCTTTCAACATGCCAATGTTACATTCCCGCATGACTGGAGCCATCTGAGGCATTGCTGCTTTTGTCAAAATTTGACTTTTTGGGGTGGTCTTTTACTGTCCCCATATAAAGAGTGTCTGAGTACTGCTCATTCTGTTTGAGCAGCTTCTGGATATGCCTCCCCCATGTACTGAATGAAAATAATGCATCACTGAACAAATGCTCACAGGCAGTGGTGAACTCAAATTTGGGACACTAATCAAGAGTGACGCATGAGATTACCGACGATACATTTGGGTTCAGATACAATAAGCTCTCTATAAATAATAAAAACAAATTCTGACAAATAATATTCTCTTTTACATCGATATACAAACAATATAAGAAAAGATCATAATTACAGAGCAAACTGGTGCCCCATCCATTTTATACAAGTACAAGACAGTATACGCTCACTTTGGGTGGCACACTTCATGTGACATCAGAATTTCGCATGGGGCATTTATATTTTTGTTCAGTGTATATCAATGAATTATTAGGTAATGGTTAGTTCAGTATATGTCAATGTACTTTTCTATTCTAGTGTTGTTTTAGCTTACTTATTTTTAATTTCAGTAATATATGTTACTTATATCCTTTTGCTTTTTTGTGAGGCACACATTTATTCTCTTGTGATGTAATTTTGTTTTCTGAGCAGTATCTGGCAGAGTTCTATCTTTATCCTTATCCTCATCTTTATCCTTATCTTGTCTTGGCTTGCCTTGTCTTTGAGCAACATTAAAGAAAACTTATTGACCATCCAGGTGATTACCAGAATAATGACCTAATGTGTGGTCGGACCGTATTGTTATGTCCATCTACACACATGATAAATATGTTAAAGCCCCTCTCTGTTCATTGATCTCTTAAAGATCACGTAAGTGTAAAGACTGGTTGGCAATGGCACACAAAATAGTTTTCTAACTATAATTTAACAGAGATTACGTTTTTGATGATAAGTGCAAATACTTATGTGTCATTAGTAAACGAGGAAGAAGCGTTTCTGCATCTTGACATTCATCCGTCTCCATCAGGATTCCTACCCAATTCCTAAATCTCTGAATTTGATTAGCTATCAATGCTGTTTCTGCCAGTGGGCTCACTTCTGACAGTGAAAGAAGACAGACTGATTGAATAAGCTTGAACTGCCATCTGTTTCCTGCCCTTGCGGGAGAGCTGAAAATCTTCAAAAGCTTTGTGTTGGTGCTTCAGTCATGTCAAATATGCTGACTTTTCTGGAAACCAATTCAAAAAGAATCAACATCAGAGGGATTGTTTTGTGGATGCCAGCCACTGTTCTGCAACACACAGTTAAAGAGTTACAGATGGAGACCTGTGACTGAACCTGAACTTTCAGGGTAAATGCTGGTGCTATACTATATTTTTCAATTTTTCAAAAAAAGTAATAGGCTTGAGGCCATTTGTTGCTACTGAATTCACAACTTGTTTTATTGCCTGGAACTTTGATGTTGTGGTTTCTTCACACCTTCCTCCTTTCTTAGTACCATTTTCAGACACAACAGGAAGCTGTTTTTTTCAGCACCACCAAGAGTTAGTAACTAGCCAGTAAAAGCAGAGTTTTCACTCAACTTACATTCATTGATCTTTTTCAGTGTTATCCTTGCAGCCTGGTGCGTCTGGACTATTTTCAGTTGCAGATTACACCATATTGAGCCAAAGTAGCTGCTTTTACTATGAAGGAACATGTCATCCAAACACTAAGCAGTGGTATCTTGAATTCACTGTTAGTTTTGCTCCTCTAATGGAAAATATGGAATATCTCAAGAGCGTCTTTTTAACCTATTTAGAATGTCTTTCTTATCAGAGGAACTATATGATCGGTGAGAGCACGATCAAATGTGGTCAGTCTGAACTGGGAGGCTTTGGAACAATAGCACTCTTAGACACTGCAGTTAGTTTTCTTTCATTTACCCTGGCATTTGAAGCTCAGTGGGCAGTGTTAGTAACAGTGGCTCCACTGCCTGTGTGAGTGGCCCATAATGGAACATAATGAATGGCACTGTTGCTTTTCTAAGTTTATTTATCAATGGGGAGATCTATTTTAGTAATTGCATGTACTCACAGCACGGCTTCTTGACTAAAGTCACCCAGGATGATTGGCGTTGAAGTATTACCTACCCAAAAAAGTCAAATTCTTTTTTATACAACATGTCTGTTTATTATACTGTGCAAGTTAACCAAATCCATCTGCTAGCACTTCTAAAGCCAACTAATCACAAACAACGTATTTAAACCATGCTAAAACTGAAGAATTTTTTGACAAGGTACCAATTCATGAATAGTTGCTCTTCACGCAGCAAAGCAGCCACTCTAACTTTTCAGCAAGAAAGTGAACGAGCAGATTCTCCCACAGTATCTCAACTATTTTTTAAGGTTGCCTGGAGGAGTCACTGTTGATTCGGGTAATGGTTTTGAAAATGGGTTACTCCTCCAAAACCACTACTTTAAAGGTCCTATGTTGTGCCCCTTTCAGCCAAGTATTGAAAGTCACAGATGTCTCCAGGATACATCTTTCAATTTTATACCACAAAGATTGGCCTCTAGTTTTGGTCCTGTGCTAAATGGTTTGTTTCAGCACCTCTAGCTTTAAAGACAACTGATCCGCTGCTGTGCACGTCCCCTTCAGGAAAACTGTTTATCACTTCTAACTTTCTTTCTGACTGAGTTTGTCAGACAATGCTGCAGCTTGGAAATGACTTGAAAGTGGCAGGTACATGTGGTCTTAACAGAAAAATATGTAAATCGGCAGTATTACAACACAGCATGTGTCAGCCCAGATAGCAGGAGAGGAGTGGCTTAAGGAATGGCAGACCCCTTAACACTACAGTTTTTTTTAGAATCATTTACAATTATAGGGGAAGCTACTAATAACAAAGTCCAATTAATCAGAGGACTCCCTAGACAAATCAAAGCTCCATGTGGAAAACCACTACTGTAATACAGTGCATTGTTCATTAAATCTGTAGAAAGAGATAGATAGTGCACTACAACTGTGACTTTCACTTGTCAATCATTGTCTCATAAATGGGCGTGTCCACAGTGTCAGCAGCTCGAATTCTGCGAGGTCAGATGGAGGGTGGGTCTGGGGAAGAAACCATGCGGCCATATGTCTAAGGCCAGGTCTGAGGTGACAACACAGCGCTGCTGACCTGTAGATCCTCAGTCAGTATTCAACAACTGTCGAAGCATGGTTCAACAAAGCACTGGACACCAGAGGAGACTGTTTGTTTCATACTGAAAAGGTTCTTTCACCTGTGATTGTGCCATAACTTTAATTGCATGTATACTGTTGTAACCACAAAAGTCCTCTATTTTAAACAACTTACCCTAAACCCAACCAAACAGGACATTTGTTTCTTGACTATTACAGAGTCAGCAATTTCATATTGTATTCAGAGGAAAAGAATAAATGTCTTATCTGGTCATTCATGTTGGAGGACTCTTTGATGCTGCATTTATCTCATGCTTAACTGTTGTAATCCTAATTTGGGTGTATGTCTTTGTTGTTCAGATGAATCATTTGGTGAAAAATCTTTTTTAAAGTGTTTTGTGGTTGTGAGGAACTTGAAGGTGTAAAATTAAAGCTCGTTAAAATCTAAAGTCCTTTACTTTCTACCTTCCTCAACCCTCCTACAACTAGTTAGCCCCCCAGCTTTACAGGCCGAGAAGGATTCGACCCAGGTATGTAACGCCTAATTAACCAAAGATCATCCAGTTCAAACTGCTTTTCCTGAAGGTTGCGGAAACTAACAGCAGCTCACTGATTCTTAGAGCAAATCGCCCACTGAGAACAGCCTTAAAACCAGGGGTTATACAGTCATGGTGAAATGAGCTATCTTTCAAGTGTTCTGAGCTGAAAAACTGACAGACACACTCTGGGCACATTTGAGACTTTGCCTAATTTGAAGAAAAAGAGCACAATGTTCAACCTTTACGGACACTTCAACAATAATATTGACTTAGCACTGAATTTTCACTACTTGGACCAGATTTATCTGCCAGTCTGGGGATCAATCTGGCAGTCTTTCCCTAACCTTCAGGTCACTGCACGCACATTACAAGTGCAGGAACAAACTGACAAATTCTCACTGCCAGCAGAATCTCCTTGAGTAGTTCTGAACCTCCCGTTCAAATGAACACACATCAGAAAGCACTGACTTGTTATATATATGAAATCTTTGGAGGCATTTGAAGTTCTGGTCAAAGGAAAGTAATTTGGCAATAATTCTATTCCTGGGTGAAGGACTTAAAAGGAATCTGGAGAAGATGAAAGTTAAAAAATCTTGCATTACACTGATAATTCCACACTTAAATGACTCTTTGAATGTGAAAGACTTTTGATATTTTCATAGCTTGGGAGTAGTTTTCATTACATGAAGCAAATTTGATCATCCTTTCAGGCGAAGGACTTTGTTAGATCTCATTAAAAAAAAAATTTAAAAAAGTATTCCCAAGTCTTTCACGGTTGAGTTGAGATTGAAGAAAAAGAAAATGGTCAATCAGCTGAATGTAAATTTCTGAGCTGGAGGTAAACTGTAATACTTTTCCAAATGAGAGGTGGATAAAGAGAATGACAAGAATGCTTTGAAAGCTCCTGATGAATGACTCTTAATCATATGCAGGAATACATAACATTGTTTTTTCTTCATACACTTATGTGTGAGTCAGAGGGCCTTTTCTACAGCACAGAGTTCATCAATATGCCTTTTGTGCCTTTTGACTGAGGACTTCAGTCTGGACAGAAAAGGCACTTGAAACACAATCAATGATATGGCATGTTGTCAGTGCACCGCAGTGTAAACATCCACTGCATTACAACGAAATGCATTGCCATAGACGAGTCCCCTGTGACTACATATGCAGCCGTTTCTGTGCAATAAGCAACGTCTTGTGCCAGGAATATTTTAATACTGTAGCCTCTGTTGTCCATCAAGCCAGGTATACATGCTCACAGGGGGCTGGAAAACATTAGTTGCGGTTCATCATATTAGCATTTCCCCTGGAATGAAAGCTCTGAGACAAGCTAGTGGTGTATAATAAGACAGCATAATGAGACAGTGTCCATATAGATCTGGATGCAGGATCTACAGCAGATATGATGCATTTATGGATGACACATCATGTTTTCTGCAGTAGCATTTTGCAAGTTGTGAATCTCTAATATTCTAGTTCATGAGCCTCAGTTCCTGTAAACCATTTTAATTTAAATAAAAAGATCCTGACATTTGGCTTCTATACAGCAGATGATAACGGTTAAATAATATTAGATGGCCAAATCTGATGTTAGATAATGGCCATGTCCACCTGAGAGTCATGCCTTGTTGTCACATAAAATAGGTGAAACAAAGGAGCAACACGGACTGTCCTAAAACTAATAAAAGAAAGTGGCTATGAAAATGTCATATTTGATCAGCGCCTGGCCACAAATGACAATCTCAATGGTATGTTGGTAGATAAAGCTTTTACTGATCTCTCAAGGGGAAATTCATCCTCTGCTTTTGAATACAATGGATGAAGACTGGTGAGGAATAAAATCAATGAAAGCAGCTTTTGGGGGAAAGTCACCTTCTGCCTTTGAATGTAAAGATTCAAGACCACTGAGTAATGAAATTAGTGAAAACAGCTTTCAAAAACACAAATGCAGTCTGCACTTCTTACGTCAAAATCCGCAAAATTACCCAGAAGCTTAAATCCAGCAAGGCTTATTGGTATGAATGTCAAGTGAACCATGTTTTCCATGTGTCAAAAGTAATACATTTCAAAAAGGAGTTGAGAAAAGACAAAAGAATACAATGAATGGAGTAAAACAAAATAAATGAGCAGATATAAAAGTGTGTAACAGTCTATAGTTTGCCTCCAGAGTGTGTACATCTCCATACTTTTCTCTCTTCTCTAGTCATGAATAATCCAAATCGTGAGTCCGAATCATGTGTGCCTCGAGGAAAAAGTCAACAGACCAAAATAACATCCTGTTTCAGCAAAGTCAACATGACACTGCATCCTGTGAGAGTAAAACATGCTGGGTGAAATGGATTTAAATTCATCAAAAATGCATGGATTGAGTGCAGGTTTTCCAGGAATGGGGAGAAACCTGAATGGGGATTTTCTCAGGCTCCTCTCTGTCATTCTAAGCTATCACTTTAACAGCACCGCACACGTTTTCATCCACCTGATGCACCGACAGCACACAACATATCTCCCTTTTCTCTTTTATAACTTCTTGCAATATTCACACAATATATATATAACTCAGTCACGACCCCATTATAACTCATTCAAACAGAAGTGAAAAGATTCACCTGTCGCAATTAACATTTTTTAATTATAATTTATTCAGTATATACATTCAAATTTGGTTGTAAAGTTAAAAGCAGAGGCTGCATGAAATGACAAAAGACCTTTTAGTGTCTAAACCTATCTAATTTACATTATGTGATCTTCCCCCTCTTGGTGATTCACCAGGATATGAAAGAAGTTAAAACAACTTTTTCTCCTTATGCTTTTGTAGATTATTTAATTAAATTTCAGTGGTTTTAATCCAATGATGTTTTCTCATGCAATCCAGCTATGCTCAATCTGCCATTGGCTTGAACAGAAAGACGTCACTTAGATAAATGAAGGGGAAAGACTACACACAAATTCAATTACAGTTTCAGTGTTGAACATAAATCTCCACTAAGATATTCTGTTTTTGCTATGAAACATCTGCCAGTTCTGAATGTTGACTTTTCATTTAAGCAAACAATAATATAAAGATATTTAGTGGGATGTCTGTCGTTTTAAAAAGCGATGCTGTTAAAAAAAAAAACAAATCACTTCAGAAAGTTTGAAGAAATGCAAAAGATGGTAGGCTAATAAATAGTTCAATCACCTAGATCCTCTGTATTTTTGAGGTGATGTAGAAGTAGTTTCTACAATATAGAAGATATACTGTGCAGTGATTTCGCCCAGGACTCAGAATATAAAGCTTTCCAGAGAGGAAAATCTTCTTACCTCTAATGTGTTTCCCTTTTGTTATTCCTTGGTGTAAACCCAGATTAGTGTCTTGAGTGTGAACAATGTGCTGCTCTCTGAGTCCACTCTCCTCCTGGTCTGTCGTCTCTCCTCCAGCCTCACTCGCAGTCACACACATACATACATACACACACTCTTTCTGTCATCCTCCCTCACCTCCACCCTCTAACACGAGAACACGTAGTTGTACATTTGTATCCAGTTCCCACACTTACTGTATAATCGCTATGATGGTAATAATGTATGAGCTTTCACTCTGATACTCCTTAAGAAGCATTATTTTACTATCTTTATTATTTAATATTGTTTTTTCCACACAATTGTCTCAAGTCTCACATGTCTTCTTTAAACCTTAATGTGGCAGTCAAGCATGGGTTTGATTTTTTTGTCTGGGGAAGGAAGCAGCAGCTCCCACTAGTGCTGCAGCCTGTCTGCAATTAATGTTCATTTCTGCTACAGAGATGACCTAAGGTCTGCACTACAACTTTGCACTACACTCATCATTGAGCAGCGGAACACGTTTTTCAGCAAATTTGCAACACATCTATATGTACAATCTGGACATATAGATTGTACATATAGATGCGCATGCACATTTGCGATTCATATGTCTGCAGCTGTCTGTCCTTGAGGATGATTAATGCATAGAGAGTGAACTGAACATATGGGCGGTGTGCATGACATGAGTACTGAGGTCCCAGATTCCTCCTCCAAAACAGGAAGCCATATATTGACTAACAGTCAGAATTCAGAGAAAAGATGTTAGACTTCTCATGGTCTGGGTTTATGATTCAACAATTCATCAATGACCTTTTGGAGACAGTGGTGGCACAACGGTAAAGTCTCTGGGCTACTGATCAGAAGATCAGAGGATCAAACCCCAATGTGGCCATTGCTGGGCCCTTGAGCAAGGCCCTTAACCCTTCCTGCTCCAGGGGCACTGTACCATGGCTGACCCTGCGCTCTGACCCCAACTGGGACATGTGAAAAACAACATTTCACAATGCTGTAAATATGTATTCGTGACAATAACACTTTCCTCTTCTTTTGCAACCCAATAGACTGTATATGAAAGCTGGATTTGAGTTGTCTTGCCATCTTGCTATTTTGAAACCAGATGTAACAAGCGAGGGGTGGATCTAACTCGAGAACACTGCGCATGTTGATATTGTAGTGACCTGTCACCCACAAGGTAGCCATAACATACCCTGCTTTATTATCTGTTTTTTTGGGACAATAATTTACAAAATAAACAACAAGCACACTGGAAACTAGTGACTGAGACCAGGAATGTCCTGATCAAGTTTTTTACTCCCTATCCTAATCTGAGCCATCTAATATTTTGCATTGGCCAATCCGATACCATTTTTCAGGATAATACATGCAATTACTGTTCCGTGTTGACAAACAGAGAACATTGTGGAGTTCAAGCTTTTAAGGGGTCACAATGACAAAGTCTTCTGTGAGCTCACATGTCCAAGATGCATCCGGGACAGCTTTCCCATGTCCATATAAATGTGTCTGTTGACTAAACAGCGATACCCAAATGTGCTCAATTTACGTTCAATAAATCAAAATGAATAATGCTGCAGCCTAAGAAAATTGTTCCAAAAATTACATCTGTCATGTTCTGCTACAAATTGTGCTCTCCCTTTATGATGTCTGTGTGACAGCTGACATAAATGAAGGTTTGGGCTTAGATTTGTGCCAATACCAATCAGTTACAAAATGCCTTGATCAGCCTTGGTCCTGATTATTGGAGATTAGATCAGAACAACCCTCACTGAGACCATAAACTAATTTGGAAAATGTTCATTGAGGTAACAAATCAAATGAGAAATAGGATTGCTTTCTTTTAGACTTCTATTCAATCAGACTTCATTTTGCAATCAGAGGAGTAGCCCCCTACTGGCTGTTAGCAGGAATTAAGGAGCTTTTTCAATGGCTGCACTTTTCAGACCTGGAGGCTATGTCCATGTTCTGTATACAGTCTCTGTTGGTATCAGGAATACTGTTTAAGATTTTAAAGGTGGACATGAGAGACATGCACAGTTAACCTATACCACTCTAATTTGAATCACCGGATGAAGGATTCCAACTTCCCACATTCATGCTCAAATTACCACACTGAAAATGCCAAGTTTTGCAGATGATTTGGATCATACCGTAAGGCGGCTTGCATTTTTTTTCAATAAATTATCCATTTTAATCACAGTGCTTATCTCCCTGCATGCAAATGTTCGACCAGGACAAGGAACACTAAAGCTACACATCCTTCGCTTAGCTCCGCCCTCAACAAAGGTAATTGGTTTAAAGAAATACAAACAAGCCTCAGTGTTTTATCCCCTAGAGCAGACTGATAGTGAAGTACAGCCAGACGATGATGTTCGACAGAGTGGGCTGGCAAAGTGAGATTGCTAACACTCTGTGGGCTGATTGACTGGTTTCAATTAAAGGCAATGGGCCATAAATACATTCACAGCAGGTGGGCAGCTTGATGCCAGCTGTGCTGGATAGTGATACACAGCTGAGTGGTTCTCCTGAAAGGGAAGAGTAGGCTGTCTCTCTATGTTCCTGATGTCCTCACTTGGGAAAGATTCCCCATTAGAGCAGCCTCATGCCATCACTCAACACTCAATCACCAATCTGGCTCAACTGCCAATAGAAATGGACAACATAGAATGAGTCATGACTCTACAACTCTTGAGAATATCACCCTGTCTAAAAGCCATTGGGAAGTAATGTCCAAGATTTAATTTCTATCCCTGCATGCGTTAACTTCATTTTTAGTTGGTTAACTATTGTTCACATATGCTTATATCTGTTTGTGTTCGCTAATGTCCACAGACCACAGTAAACCTTAGAAAAGGATATCCCAGTGTACCAAGACAATTCCATGTATGATTGACATTCAAAATAAATTACACCGATTATTTCCCGAACCATCTAATTAGGCTTCTTTTGAGTTAGATAAAATTGTCAGTGTCAATGTTAGCTCTGTACATCTAGTGCAGAGTGGTTCAAATTGTGTTTAGCATAGTTGAGTATGATGTTTTATGCATTCAAAGGGCAGCATAATGGACAACTAGTCTGAAGGGTTTTCAAAAGTGAAAAAAATATGTCTTATACCAACTTCCAAATGTCTCATTTGCACATGATATCTTCCCTGTTTCATGCCTTGGAAGTGTATTACAGATGCTGTGGTTTTAGTCAGCAATTGTTGAGCGCTGAGGTCATGCACAGCAGGACTGATGCAATTAAAATCCATGAAACATTTAACATGACCTTTTCCAGTACAACTTATGATGGCAACATTTACAGTTTTAAGTTTATTCACTTCTGATAGTGCTCCACTGTTGGTTTCCCACAGTCTTTATACTGAAAGCTCAGAGATACAGCGCAGCAATAATGAATAGGTTATAAATATTAGGTCCAAATTGCTTCATTTTACACAAGTCAAGTGACAGGGATGTGGTTGATTTGGAAAATAAGCTTTTACTGTGGCAATATTAGAGGTGGTAATTTGTAATTAAAATGATATGGACTTCTTTCTTTTAGGAGAATCTAATCCATAAGAGACAGTATATTTTCTTTAGTGCCTGCAAGCTTGCAGCTTCTGTTATTTGTTTTTCTGCTTAAATCTTCCTTAATCTGACTCACCTTATTCTCTCTTATTTCATTTTCCTGTCTTTCTTGTCAGCATGTGTGGAGGAAAAAGTATCCTCATCTGACCCTAATCGCTTGTACAGACTAAAAACTTTGTCACCTCTTCCTCCTCAGAGAGCACACTGTTCAGAATGAAGGAGCCGGACTCAAAGCGACAATGACAGAATGTTACTAGAATCTCCTGACATGCTCCAGTTGCTTCTGTTTGATACATTTTTAAAAACCTCAGCTGTGACATTATCAACTGCAGATTATGTTCCACTGTCTGTTTTTTATTTTGTCAGCTTCGTCCCACATCTTGCACTGGACTGGCAGCCATGGCTCAGGTGGCCGCTCGGGTTGTTTGTTCAATGCAGGGTTGGCAGTTCAATCTCTGCCTCCATCCACTGGACAAGAAAGTAAACCTGAAGTTGATTTTGATTGCCAGCGAGCATGTGTGTGAATGACTCAATGAGGTAAGAAGTGCTACAGAAGTGTGTTGTGTTATTGCTGCAGCTCTAGTTTAAAGTGCAGGACCTTGTGTCGCAATACAATTTATCATTGCCCTATGGACCTTTACTGCCCTACTGAACTTTTGTTGCACTTTGTACTTCCCACTATCAACTTTTTACGCCATTACTTTGAAAACGCAAACTATACCTACTTTTGTTTCCTGTCTCAGACCAAAAAAGACTAGTTTCAGTTCCCACCATCCACTGAAAAGCAGAAGCAGTTGGGGTTGAAACTGACCAGGCGATGTCAAAAGTCAAAGTCAGCTTTATTGTCAGTTCTGCCATACGTACAGGACAAAATGGGATTGAAATGCTGTTTCTCTTAGACCCTGGTACAATCATGCAAGGCACAGTAGAAAAACATAAAAAAGACAAAGACAATAAGAAATATGACACTAAGAAACAAGCAATGCAATCCAATGGATTGTGCAATAGTGTAGTAAAATACTGTCTGGCCGGTGTGGTAGTAGATAGGTATTTACAGATGACAGTACAGTACATTTACGGAAGTAAAAAGCAGTGCAATATATCATAACTGGTGCGAAATATAGGTGCAAAGTATGCAATCATAAAACAGTCCAGTTTGATTGTTCTCATCCATAGGATTCATAGAATGAGTAGTGGAGCCAGCAGATGTGTTGGCTGTAAAAAGGGAAAGTGCCTTGTGCTTATGTATGCTTTTTGAATTGTTATGTATCTAACAAAAGGATTATAAGTATGTATCACCTAGTTTTACTCTTTATCAGACCTCTGAAGACACATTGGTGTTTAAGTTCTACTGTTTTTAGTTGAATATTGATTCACTGCACTTTTCTGCTTTAATGAATAACACAAAGACAAGTGGTTTCACTCTGATTTTATTGCTTCCCGTCTATAGATTTCCTTCTCACCTTGGAAGTTTTGGCAGATGTTCAAATACCATTTTAACCAAGCTAACAAACACTTGACTATACAATCTTTTTTCTATCAAATTTAGCCTGTAATGTAAAATTGCATGTGTTTGTTATCCTGCTAGCGGTGATAGTGTGTTGCTTGGTCCACAGTTTCAGTCTGACAGTATATTAGCTGCTGAAATTTTCAGACAATTCAATATCTCGAGAGCATAAAGCCTCAGATTGTGTCTATATTGCCATCATCAGGGCAAAATGTAACTGACACATAATCAGATTCCAATTTAACAAGGCCAATATGCCATGGCCAATAAATTAGTCCTTAAGTAGTTCCATTTAAAAGTCTAGTTGCATTTCCTACAGTCTGCCTGAAGATGCAGTTCAACACTTCAACAGCATTTTTTTCCCTTTAAACTAAAGTAGTTAATAAATCTGGCCCAGTAAGGTAACAGAATAATTTCCCCATTGCATCACTATCAGTAAATGAGCCTCCAGAGCTTGTGTGCACTGTACAGCTTTAGTAAAATGTGATTATACCAGGCGGCTTTTTGTGTTAAACCAGTGATATAGAGCATGTGAAGATGCTAACACACCAGCAGTTTTATAATTTTATGCCATGAATGACACTGCATTGACTTAATAATGATGAAAGTAATGAAAATAATGAAAATAAAGATCAAGTTATGGACAGTACCAATACTCTGTACTTGCAGTGAATTACTTGTTCCAGCCTTCTTTGCATTTATAATATAATTTCTAAACTTAATCTGAATTTAATCAAACTTTAACTTTAGGCACATGTGTAATACTCACCCAAAGTTAGATTAAATTTAAAAATTATATTAATATATTATATTAGTAACTGGAAGCTGTCATTTTCCCACCCAGCCCTCAGGTTAAACTTACTGACGTGAAATCATCAGTCTGCTGTAATCAATGCTGATGATTAGGTTCAGGTTATTAAAATGCCTGTGATTCATCCTTAACTCTTTATTCTTGTAGAGAAGAATAAAGAGCAACTAAATTGTTATTTTAGTTGTCCTAAAAGAACAATTTAGTTGTTCTTTTAGGACAACTAAATTCTCCTGAAAGAATTACTTTTGACTGTTTAACTTCAGTTCAGAAAAGGATGTTATTTCTGAACCATGCTGCTAATTAAGAGTGAAGAGTCTTCAGTCTTCAATAAATAAAATCACAGATGCTTGAGGGAAGATGATTGTATGAGCAACCTTTAGTGTAAGGCGTCTTTAAATCAAATCTGGCAGTTCCACACTCTAATAGACCCTTATTTCCTATTCAGTGATCAGTTTGACAAGTGAATTCATTACCTAGCATTTTTTAAAACAAACTCGTATTCCCCATTACAGGTGTAATGGAAGCAGATGAAGAGTGAATAATTCAGTGGAACACAGGTATCACATGACATTTATGTTTTCCATGAAAGACAAATGAGCAGATGCTAACCTACACCAGGTGCATGTTAATAAGTGATCACGACGACCTTTTTGCTCTCTTATGAACATGCACACATGCACATCATGGGGTTGTCAGAGTGTAATACGACTGAATCTAGGCGCATTGCTGTCTCTTCATGTCTAATTAATTGCATTCACAGCTTGATGTAGAGAAAAAGATGATAAGAAGACGATCCGGAACAAACATCTTGGCTAGATAAGAGCCAAATGGCAATGTGCAAAATGGAGATTATTGCAGCGTTTCAGACAGAGGGAGGAGGTCATTAGCACAAATGCCATCATCAGAGCAGAATGCCCATCTCTACATTTGCTAATGCTGCTGCTAACTGCTAATCACTGATGAGCAACCACATGTCTGCATTAAACCCGAAAATCAGAGATTTCTGCATGTATGCCGTAAAGTCACTTCAGAGGCAAACTAAAGGCTGTGAGAGGGAGACATGCTGAGCTAGATTGTCAGATTTGTTGTTTTAGGCACTGTGGTATCAGTGTGTATTACTTTCTGGTTATGACAGCATGATGGCTTGTCCTTTCAGTGAAATCCATTTTTTCTGACATTGTTTCACATATCAGCCGACTGAGATGCCTAGAAGTTAGAGACCACTCTACACAGCTGACATGTCTGTCAAATGGGCCGACCAAGCAGTCTGGTGGCACTAAATGAGATTTTCTTTGTGGCCTCAAACACCACCAGAGAAACCATCAAATCAAACACTGCTCATAAGCGAATGAGAACACAAAGACATTCACAAAAGAGATGGACAAATCTGCAAATCTATTTGAAATCAGTGTAACACAGAAAAACACCTCTGATTTTGTTCCCTCACATCAGCTGACAAGGTAAAGCGGAAGGTAGTTCCAAAATACTTCAATAAAAACCCCTTGAAAGATTATATATCAGAGCAAAACATTGCAGCAAAACATACATTTAATGCAGCAACACACATTGGTGACTAGTTGCCAAGCAAAGCCAGCCAAGCAGGAAAACAATTTAGCTCAAATTAATCACACAGTCACTACTTTTTCAGCCAGCCTGCCTGGTTCCAATCGTTTTGGCTATGTTCAGTTTCATTTGTCCAAATCAAAGCAAATGAGTCAAAGAAAGTATTCCGATGAAAAAAGGTTTCAGTATCAGCATCAAAATCGTATTATTGTGCATTAACAAGTAAAGGTTCTGATCACATCTTACATGATCCTGGTTCTGTCAGTGTTTTTTTTCTCCTCCCTGTTAAAGAATTGTTTTTTTTTTTGTAATTCCTTTCCACTGTTGTCAACTGCTTGCTCATAGGGAATCCAGTTGAAACTTTGGATTGTTGGGTTCTCTCTTCTCTTGCTATGTTTAGTGCTGTGAAATGTCATATGCTGTGAACCAATGCTCTTTACATCAAACTGAATTGAACTGAATCTTCCACCACTGTCATGCGTTATTGCTTGATGGCCAGTCTGACAGGTTAAAAGTACCTATGGCTATTTGGTTGAATTTGTTCCAAAACACAACTTTTGCAAGAAAAAATGACTGTCAGATTTATTCAATCAGATTCAGCTAAAAGTCACATGTGTTTATCCGGTGTTCTTTTTTCCATCTGCAGTTATCTCCTCTTCCAGTACTAAATTTTCTCTTTAAAAGCCTTTTATGTCAAGTTTCTCAGTTCATCCAAATTACTACCAGCTGTGCACAAGAATTTATTGTCACACTAACCAGCAAACTCAACATTCAAGATGGATTTGTTACGTGAAAACAAAACACCACCTGAAAAGAAAACAACACAGCAAGTCACACTGACTGGGTGACCCCCATTAGTATCCCATATGGCAAAATGAGATATCTTGACTACTTTTTCCAGAAATAATTGCTTACCGTGTGATTATGGTGCAAGGAGACCTGTAAGCAGTCTTAATAAACATATTGTAAATATTCTGGACCTAAGTTACTCAAGAGCAGTAACTCTTTGGGCTGTAATTACAACTTTATTATAATTATTGTTAATATAATCTGTAAAATGATCAGCCAACCACCTGCAGTAACTTCTTCAAGCATTTCACTTATTGCAATATCCACACTTCATCTCTAATGTTCTCTTATAATTTCCCTCCAAATTCCGCTTGGTAACGCATTTCTCCTCCTAATGAGGCACATGTTCTTTAATTATGTAATGCTTCTGCACTTCAAAGCTTTTGTGGAGCCAAAAGCATCAGAAAAATAACATTTATTTTCTTTGGTTATTAGAAACTGCATATTTAGTGAATATTTAGACTCGTATCAAAATTCATGTTGTTAATTAATTATAGGGAATACCAATAACAAAGATTTGATAAAAACATAAAAGAATATAAATGAAAGATTAAAACAAATATACTTAAGTAAAAGAGAAGAAAGTCCCAATTCTGTTTCTTTTTTGGCATCACACCTGGTACTTATTTGTCCATTTGCAGTTAATTTTTAAAGAAAGATTGAAAGTGCACAACACAGAGCCTGCACATTTGGAAAAAGCGAAAGTAATGAATGCTTTTGTGAAAGGTAAATATAGTTAATTAACTTTTTTTATTATTAAAGCAAAACATTTTAACTTGGAAAAATATGAGAATTAACCAGTTAATCATGAGAATTTTTACTACAAACTTTTATGAGATATTTTGCTTGAAATCTCATAGTAACACAGTTCTGGATAGCAATAAGATTTTGACAGAACACAGCATAAAAAACAAGTAGAACATTATAATCAATTGTTACTGAATTCAGTATTTGCCTCTCAAGTCATGGTATTGTTTTTGTTGGCTTACTGTTATTCATTCAAGATTTTAACACCTGTGATATACCTACAAAAATCAAAATTACCTCTTTGAAAAATGCCTTTTGTCTGCTTCCATACCTTAAAAAACTGACTTTTCCTGCGGGGGAAGAATACTGCGAGGCAGGATAACAAAAGAAAATGATATTGTGGCCATGCAGTAGTATAAGGAAGCGGGATCTTTATCAGAGGGCTGCAAGTTATGAATGCAGTGCTAGAGCTGTCAGGTTTGTCTGGACAGGCTGTTTGATGCAAAGATCAGGGGATTGTTTGCTAGAATACTGACTGTGGCTCTTAGTGGTTACTGGAACTTATGGTTTTGCTGTTAAAGCTTTGTCCCATAATTTCTACATGTCTGAATCCCACAGCTTGTGGCAAGTTCACAATTGCAATGAGGTGCATGCACAATGAGTATATGTAATTCAAACAATAATTTGTGCCCAAAACCTCTGCCATTATGTAGAAATGGTTCACCATGGTGCTCGACTACTGTAACAATATGACTCTTGGACTGTCTTCGACATATAATGAAAGCTTGAGAAACCTCATTTGCATATAGTCTTAGTCGGGTGTTATGTTAATGCTGCCGGATGTTTTAGTAAATTAGTGGTGTATACCTGTGAATTTTATGAATCCTATGAGGTCATCTTTAGAGGAATCATATTGGGAAAGAAGAGCCACTGCTACTGTACTCATTGCAAGTAAAAAGTCAGTTATTCAGTCAGTAGGAGCGAACTGTCTGTCCCTAAATTATTTCATATGAAGTGACTAATTTGATTTCTCATAATTACTGTTAGGGAACATTTGATTTATCGCTAATGAACAGACGCTAATTTTTGCAACTGAAAAGAAAGTTCCCATGGGAAATTACAAGAGCAAACAATGGTGCAGCAAGAAGAAGTTAATAAATGTGGGTTTGACAGGTATGACGTGGGCAGGTTAGGTGGCTGAAAAGACTGGATTGTTATCTTGTGCCAGCCACCTAAAATCCCCAATGAAATGATCGCTCAGATATAAATCCACCAAAAGTATTGCAAGACATCTGACCAGTTTGTTTTCTTTTCAGGTAGTATGTAAACTCCCATTTCTTAACTTCTTAATAAGTTCTTTTTTTCTTGTTCTTTTTTTCTCTTAGTATCATAATGGTGATTAGGAGACTGTATTACCAAATAGTAACATTTAAGTTGTTTGTTTCCAGTATTACAAGAAAATTAAGCTAACAATAATAATAATAATAATAATAATAATAATAATAATAATAATAATAATAATAATAATAATAATAATAATACATTTTATTTGTAAGACGCCTTACTCAAAGACACTTTACAGGCAAATAATAAATATAGAAACAAACAACTCAGGATTTTAAAAGAGCACAAGCAGGTGCATCAGTGCTCCTTCTATTTTTTGTTGTTATCTGATTATACAACAAATAATCAGATTACCCAAAGAGAGTGAATCATGCTTATTTCTAAGTCCACAGTCATTCTAGTGGCTCAGTGAGGCTGTCCTTGGATACAGTTATGCTTTGACCTGAATGCTAATGTGAACATGCTAACATCCTGACGTTGAACAGGTATAATGTTTGCCATGTTCACCATTTTAGCAAGTAAGAATGCTAACATAATTTGGACTAAACGCTAAGTATAGCCGATTGCCGATGGAAATGTATCGATAGTTTTGCAGGTTTTTGATCAAAGTATTGGAGAAAGTGAAATTTTGGTCCAGCATTAGATGAAAAGTCAAGATATTATTAAAAACACAGCATGTGTGCCAAATTTCATGGCAATCTATCCAGTAGAAGTTGAGATATTTGACGCAAAACCACAACCTCATGATGGTACTAGAGAAAAATTCAAGGAACCAAAGTTGGTAGGCTATCTATCATTAATTGATTAAGCTTAAGTAGTTATTTCAGTCTGTACCAAAGTAACGTACTGACCTGTGAACATACATTGCCAGAACATTTGCCATACAACATTAATGCATGGCTAAAAGTAATCAGGAGAAAATAGTCTTTTTTACTGTATTTGCTGGTGATGGGTGTTTGACCATCTAGTCCATATGTGCTTTGTGAACTTGAGGAAGGACTACAACCAAGTCCTTCGGAGAACCTTGTGTTGGGTATTCCATGAGTACACACCATCCAGGTCTTGTACAACCAAAATGAGAGCTGTGTTTGCAATCTTGGCACAAGATCCACATTTCTGATGGGTGTTGGACTCAACCAGGGATGTCCCTTGTGTCCGATCCTGTTATATTCTCAGAAAGGATCTCAAAGCGCAGCTGGAGTGAGGGAGGTGATCCTTTTTGGGAACTTCAGAGTTGCAGCATTTCTTTTTGCAGATGATGTGTGACTTTCAGCAGGTATTGGGGCATTTTGCAGTCGATCAATTAGCTGGGATGAGTCAGCACCTACAACTCTGAGGTCTGTAAACCAGTGAAGTTTAAGTATCTCAGGACCCCTGAGTTGACCCATAACTCACTGGAGGGATTCCATATCTCATCTGACCTATGAACGCCTCTGGATCCCCCAGGAGGAACTGGACAGCATTGCTTCTGAACACTGATGTCTAGAAGGACCCACTTAGCCGGCTGCCATTACCCCGCATAAATGAAATAAAATTGATGGATGAATGGATCTAAAATGGTAGTCCGACCCAAAACCTTCAGTCATCTGCATGGCCTGTTTATCTTACAAACCGCAAAGTAGACAATACCCAACAAAAAGGTGGGAGATCAGAGAGATGAGTTTTACCCCCTAGAATCAGCATGACAGCTTGTTTTGCGCATGAAGGCTGATGTCACTCAGGATGAGCCATTTGCCTGCTAACGCCTTCAGCCGCAGGATCTATTGAAAAATCAGTCAGACAGGTCCCATTAGTATGCACATGCAGCCACCGTTTACACCTTGGGCCATTTCCATTCACATCCAGCTGATCCAAGACTCCACACACAACAAACTATATTTTCAACAGCACGGTTCTCAAACCTTATTTGTTCAAGAGCTTATTTGACAAAATGAAGGTGGCTGAGACCTTCTCAGTATTTACATATATTGAAATGTGTTTTTTCAAACCATTCAAACTGATCTTCAAACCAGTCCAGCTTATCAAGGTACTTTTATGTTAACTGTTCATGTGAAATGTATTCTCTGTGTCCATGAAAGCAAAAGGTACCTCTGGATCGACTGTCACATTCAAGTGACAACAGTTTTTGCTTTAATAGAGCAACAGTTTACCAACAGAGGAAACAGAGAAGGAAACCATACTTTTTATTAAAAGATCTGGTTGTATTTAGAAGCTGCAGGGAGTTTCCTAAATAGTTGCATATATCAAATAGGTATTTGAACTTTTTTTTAAACCAGTGTTTTTACTTTTATGGAACATCCACGGTTGTCACAGTTTTCAATTGCTGACAGATATTCACATGCAATCTACTAATGCTGGTGTGTCTCTTTCACAGCTGCCAGATATGTGTTGCTAATGGCACATTTGGTAAAGTCATGAGCAAAGAGAACATAGATAATGATGCTGACTGGGCAATCCAAAGGCCATATCATGAATATGGACAAGATGGCAGATGGAGGCAACAAACAAAATGCATTTTAATTTTCACCTTTTTCTTTTTTCCTGCTCAGATGTTCTGTTGTCTATGAAGGAGGTGAATTACAGGACCAGAAAAACAACATTGTCCCTTCATCTATAGTTTATTATTCTTGACTATATTTAAACAAAGGAATGAAATCCTCCAATCTGTTCTTGCAGTTCTTTCCATGCTAGAGCTAGAGGAAATCTTCAATAAGATTATTTCACTCTTCCTTTAGAATAGAACAGAATAACTACTAGTATGTCTTGTACGTACTGAAAATAGGTCATTTCAACAAGTGTTCTGCATAATAACTTTTTTTTTTTTATCACGACCAGCTAGTGTCTTTAATAAACCTGATGAGCTAGGTTTGATTTCATTCATTTGCATCTCACAACTCACTCTGTCTTTGTAATTTGGAGTGATTTGATTCATTGAAGTCTGCTAGGTGTCTACTGAGATTCATTCTCAAGTTTTGATGACTGAAAAAAAGATTATGAATGAAACTATATATGGTTACGTTAGAAATTAGCTATGATGTAAACAAAAGCATATAAAATTAGTTTTCTAAAAAAACTGCTTTGTCACAGTGCCTCATATATCATTTGTGAGTCTCAGAAAGAATAATTGAGCACCTCAAAAATTTTAATAGCTGTGCACTGATAAAACATGATATCACAGAAACCTTGGTTTCCTGCAGTTTTCATGCTGTGACACTCTCGTGTGACTACATAGCAGCAGTGCTGCATCATAATTAATCCCCCAAACCCTAACATACAACCGACTGATTCATGAGGTTACTGAGTGTGTTCAGCCCTACTGACTCCTCCAGTGTGTATAATCATCTCACATACACATCCTTTGCTGCTCCTCTCATATTTATTGCTGCAGGGCAGTAACTGAATTTTATTGAGCGTGTTGCTCCCTCTGGTGTGCATTAACAGTTACATATGTGTGTGAAGATACTAGTTTTTATGATATTTGAAAAGAAATAAAAATATTATAGGAGTAGTAGTGGCAGAGCAGTTAAGGCTTTGCACTACTGATCAGAAGGTTGGAGTTAAAGCCCACAGCCACTGTGGGGCCCTTAAGCCTGTCTGCTGCAGGGGCATCGTCGTCTGGCTGACCCTCACTTAAAATCCACAACTGACCCTCTGTGACCATTTATTTCTCCGGAAAGTCAGAGTGCAGATGCAAAACAGAAATGATCAGCTACGTTCTTCCCATAGGATACAGGCCAATTACCTGACTGTGGATTCTGATTTCAAAGGTCTTTCCAATGGTCTAAAGAATTTTGTCATTAATTCGAAGTGAAAAAAATAACAGAAAGAAAAGTTTCTACTCACCCACTCTTTTGCAAAGTTCGCTTGACATTTTCTCCCATTCTTTAACTCTTGTAATACAGTTTCTTTATTGAGAATTAGGTCTGAGGCCTCACATCCTTCTTGTAGGAAAAACACACTTAGGGAACATTATCTTGCAGCTTTTGTCCTATTTCATTCAGTTACATAAAATAATACTTTGTGGTAGCAGGGCTGTTTCACTTTTAAAAACTTGGACTAAGGAATTTTGAATTTGTGAGGGCCCCTATTGAAAAAAAACAACCAGACTTAGTTGGGTCTAGGCTTTGATCCATTAAAAGTTTGAAAGGGGAAACATAAATGTCACAGATGAAGGATAAACTGAACACACCAGCTATGACGGGCTTACTCCATCTGTGGCTGCCACCCATGCAATTACAAAAGCAGCTCCAGCATTATTTGACCAGGACACATTTTTATTGTGCTGAGGGGAATACTTTGTGGCAGGTGGCCTAAATGACTGCAGGCACCTCTGTGGCCAAAACATCTCTTCACCAGTCACCAAAATGAGTATAACATTAATGCAGACCCACACTCGTTAAAAAAAAAACATCTCCACTTAAGATGCAGACACTTGCACCCACCCACCCACCCGCACACTAGATCACGAATGGATAATGGATGTTTAAAGCTGACAATAAGCACAGATATTCATGCAGTCACGCTACATGGTTGATAAGTTTGCAGCAGCCATCCATCTGTTCAGACTGACCTCTATAAAAAACAACATTATTTCCCTCTTATTAACAAACTACTGCCAACTACTATATATTAAGCTGCACCAATAAATATGTTCACATTAACAATGGAAGCAGTTTGTAAGATTCAAGGTGAAACTATTGATTGTTTATGCCCTACTGAGAATTTCCAAGGTTCTAGGGATAATGATACCAGATTTATCTTTGTTGCCAATCAGTCTAGTGTCTCTACATTGTTCCCAGCTGTTTTTGATTCAAGGTCCATGCACACCTACAGTTTTTTTGTACACAGTTGCCTGTGGATATTTCCTCTTTTGCATCTGCTAATAAGCATACTGAGAAAGGTTTGGCCTGAATTATGTCTTTTTTGCTGCTTTTATGGAGCTTAGCTTTACTGTTTTAAGTAACCGACATAGAACAGCTCGTGAGGCACTTATCAGCTGCAGATGCCTTTGTTTTGGAGTAAGAAGTGGTCAAAACAGAGTGAATGTAGAGCCTGACTAGAAGACTATGAGCTAAGGTAAGTGTGCTGATTGCAATTGCAGTCCATTCTTAATTATTCATTCCAGATGAAAAACCATCCGAGAAATAAACTTGAAACAAAAAATGTAAATAACCTCATGGCACTGGTAACAAGGTGAAGGTTTGATGAAGATATAAAAATGGAAATCTTCCAGTTTGGCTTTCCTGCCCGCACAAACGCTGAGCCAACTGATGCTCTTTGATCAAAAACCTGCCATTTAACCATTGTGGGAACAAGCCAAATTCAATTTTACTTGAAGCATACTGCCAGCATCCCTTCTAATCAGGATCAAAAGAGGGCAAGAACAGGCACTGCTTCATTGATTAAAGCAATGTGACAGTATGACAAGCACCTGTCACGGTTTCTCATTAATTTGCTCTTTAGAAGAAGAGGAAAGGAGATTTAATCTTTGTGCATTGCAGTTCTCCACGGGATACCAGTCTATTTCTATTTGATCAACTTATAATCGGTAATGCATGTCTCTCTTACTAAAGTGATCAGTAATAAAGAATAATAGTCGTTTGTTAAAGAAAAGAGCCGTTCTTCGCTTCCCGTTGTGCTTGTTAAAATGTTCGTTTTACCTGCATCAATCTTGTCTTTGTAATTCACAGAAAATGTCCAATAACATTTATACATCGTATAGCTTTTATTAGTGGCATTTTAACTTGCAGGTCACAACAACCTCCCTGAACAAACCAAACAGAATACAATAAAGCATGTAGTATCATTTTTGTAAGTTTGTTTTGACCTTATTTTTTAATTACAGATGGAGATTGAATAATGCATAGATTAAATAACTTCCAATGATAAACTTCCTTATAATCATGTTTTTTTCAGTTAATAAGTTGTGTCTAAGGATCTCAAACCAACCCGAATTTATCCTGATCATGGTTTTGATGCCCCAGACAAACATGTAACCAGCTCATACATAGTGTTGAGAAAAACTCCATATGGTGGGATAAGCTGTAAAACAGTGTTAGAATGGGAATTTTTGCTCCTAAACAATGTTTTGTGGCTTATAAATGTACTTGTAATGCATGATTTCTATTTGTGCTGCCTAATACCAAAATATATTTGTCAATATCTGACAGTCTCTTATCAATATTCTAATATATTTTGACGTTTATAGCTAAAATCTATTGTGAATATGATCCATCTATCTACACCCATTGGTCCACATTTTTGAATATTCAGGGATGAGGGAAAAATAGATCAATACAGGATGGGCTACCTATCCATCCATCCATCCATCCATCCATCCATCCATCCATCCATCCATCCATCCATCCATCCATCCATCCATCCATCCATCCATCCATCCATCCATTATATAGATGAAAAGACCAAAAGATGTTTTTACATTTATCTATTTATCCATCATCTATCATGGATGAAAAAAAGATTAGATTCATCTGCAATTGATGAATGGTTAGATGAGTGATGGATAGATGTGTGGATATCCATCTCTCACAGACGGATCCACAAACTCTGCCTGCAATATAAAAGCAGAATGATATTGAATTAGTTGCCTTCAAACATATATATATATCTAGAACGTTTTACAGCTAACCATCTGTCTGTTACAACAAACCCCATCCATGTGAGTTGTAACATTTACCTTCTGCCACGTTCGGTGGAACTGTACAGATGCACACATCTGCTCAAGCTGCAAAATATCTCCACTCAGCTCGCAAGATGCAGACACCTTCACCCACCCACACACAAGATCACAAATGGATAATCCATGTTCTAAGCTGACAACTGTTAGCAAAGATATTCGTAACATGGCACTAAGTGATTAATAAGCTTGTGGCAGCCATCCACACTGTAAAACACACACACACGTGTGTGTGTGTGTGTGTGTGTGTGTGTGTGTTTTACAGTGTGGTATATATATATATATATATATATATATATATATATATATTTATGTGTGTGTGTGTGTGTGTGTGTGTGTGTGTGTGTGTGTGTGTATGTCCTGTTAAAAGGATCACCAGTGGCTGGAGCCTATTCCAGCTGACATTGACTGAGAGGATACATCCTGGATGTGTCATCAGTCCATTACAGAGTGGTCACAGAGAGACAGATAACACAGACACAATAACACAGTGGTAAAAGGGTGTTACTTTTAACTCAGGAAATATCACTTAATTTCAATCCATCCTCTCTTTGAATAACATGAAGACTGTAAGACTGCATTACTCTCTTCGAGGCTTTATTGTTGTGACTCGCTGTACCTGAATGTTGGTCAGTCCTCACTGTCTTGTCTGCTGCAGATGCAGAATGCTGCTAAAAGACTCCTTACTGGTACCAATTAAATACAGATATAAAATCTTATCCAAATCAAAATATAAAGTTTGTCCAAGTTATAACAAGGGTAGTGGTGGTGCAACCGGTTAAGCCTTTGGCTGCTGATCAGAGGGTCGGTAATTTGAACCCCCATTGCGGCCACTGTTGGGCCCTTGAGCAAGGCCCTTAACCCCTGACTGCTCCCCAGGCGCTGCACTGTGGCAACCCTCTGCTCTTATTACTTTATGGGATGGGTTAAAAGCAGAAGCTGAATTTCCCCAAGGGGATGAATAAAGGTTAAAAAAAATCCCTCGGCTGTGAAGCCAGAAATCTTTTCAAACTTAAAAAAATGTAGGGAAAAGAGAAAACATTTCAGAGCAACGGTAGGTCAAGACTTCCTCTTCCCTCTCTTCGTCAAATGTTGCTCCTCCATTGACATTTTTAAGAAAAATCTCAAGAAATGCATGTTTTCAATTACTTTGATTGCTCTCAGTGGTCTTAATATGTTTATTTTGTTGCGGAAATTGATCTTACAGGCTACTATTTTGTATTACCTTGTTTTAATATTTCATACTATTTTTATGTAAGTAGTATTTGTCTTGGTTTTTGCTCATATATTGCAGGGTTTCTACCTGATAACCTGCTCACTACTGTGTTAAATATGTTAGATTGAAAAGATTCTGTGAATGAGAGTGTGATTGTTTGTCTCTATATGTAGCCCTGTGATGGGCTGGCGACCTGTTCAGGGTGTCCCCTGCCTTCGCCCGAGTCGGCTGGGATGGGCTCCAGCCCCCCCGCGACCCTAGTGAGGAATGGGCGGTGTATAGATAATGAATGAATGAATGAAAAGATTCTACTTGATAGCACGTTTGCCACTGAGACTTTTATGCTGAAAATTTAAAAAGGATGCCATGGCTTTACTGAATCTACCTTGACGATGATTTTACTACTATGATCTGCTTAAAGTTCCTGAATTTTAATCTATGTTTTACTCATAACTTAACAAACTAACAAAAATAAAGACCCTACATGCTGAACGCGTCCTAAAACACTTACTATTAGCCTCCTCCCTGTTACGGTTTAGCTTTATTCATAACTGAGTTTGGTTCTATTTTGAAAAATCTCACCGGATGTTGTTTGTTATTAACACGCCGGTGAACGTGGTGTCCACGGGATGTCTGAGATATTCCCACGTCACGCAACTTCTTTCCACTTATTCCTGTGGTGTATATACACAGCAGCCTGAGGTAGGTCCAACATTATTAAGTCGTTTGTAGCAGTAAGACGCTGTGGCTGTTATTTTATTAAGCTAGGGTGCCTCTGATAAATTGAATAATGGCTAAACACGAGTGCTAACGGTTATTAGCATAACAAGCTCTGATGTGTGATTTACAACATTTCACTGTACAAGAAACTTTTTGTTTGTTTAGTTTCGGTGGTTTCAGAAGCAGGAGTGTGTTTTTGAAAGAACCGGGATAGAGTCTTTAATGAAAAGTTAATTTAGTAACTTTCTGCACTTTGGGAAGAAGAAATGAGTGAACCGAAAAATACTTCGATAGGAACAATTTTTAAAAAAATAGTCTCTATCTAGAACATCAATAATAATAACAACATAAAAATAATGACAAAATGTTTAATATGAGTCCTACAGAGCCATTCAGCTTGCTGTATTATACTTTCTTTTTGAAGTTTCAGATTGTAATGTATTTTTTTTAACATACATCACATATTACAGGTATGGTATTGTCTCACAAATTGCTACAAGCTAAACTTATTGGCTGTTTCAACTTGTTTTCATTCAGCCCAAATGGAAGCAAAGCACGCCAAGCCCAACTTCAGCCACTCTCAGGTGTCTGAGATGGTGAAGAGGCTCTTCAGGTTGACCCCCTCCAAAATACACCCGCTGCCCAGCTATGATGACCAGAACTTCTATGTGGCTCCCACTGAGGGCGGCGAGTACGTCCTGAAGATCATGAATTCAGAGGACAGTAAAAACCCCACCTTGATAGAGATGCAGACCTATGCCATGTCCCTCCTCCACCAGCATGGACTTCCTGCTCAAACAGCCGTGCCCACCACCTCAGGACAGCTCATGAGTCTGGAAGAACTAGGTATGAAATCACCAGTCACATAGGCTGCACATCCTTGTGGAACAGGAGTGTCCTCTAAAATGTCACAAAACATGCAGCAATCAAATTCAGATTTCAGCATTTTTCATCCATGCAAGTTAAAGCATATTCCACTGCACCGTCTTTGCCACAGCAGCCTTGCCTTTAGGGTTTATCTGTCAGGTTTATCTTATATCTATGCTCTTAAATGTCCACATGATTTGCATCACTTCACTTGTGAATAAGTCATAAAGTGTGCAGTTTGTATGCACATTAAATACAGGGGGATAGTGCAGGTAAATATCATGACACTAGGGTGTATTTTGCATATCCTTTAGCTGAGTTTTTCCAATGAGGTTTAAACAGAACTAAAAAAGATTTTGTCTGTTGTGAAAAGGGGCCTTATTTCTTTGAATTTCAATATTACAGTGTTTGTCCCCATAAAAATATGAAGATAAAACTTGGATACTACGTTCAAGGCAAGAGACCCTTAACTCTGCATACATGGGATTTAAAAATTATTGTTGCATGAAAATGAAGTTATTAAACTAACATTGTGGAATATATTTTACGTGATGACATTAGCTCTCATATGCAAAACGGTGTAATCTTTATATAGGGTTTTAGAATGGTGTGTACTTTGTTTAGACTTGTAGTTCCTGTGTTGAAGGTTCGGGTAGATAATTTGTCATATTATAAATGGCTCAGATTTGCTGCTGCTACATGGCTCATAACATGAACTTCATGTTTTCATCTCTTTTCGTCCCACCTGCCAACCACGCATTGTTCAGAGAGGTTTGTAGGATACTTTTGCAGCATGTGCCTTGTTTGGCATTTGACAGGAACAAATCTTTAGTGTCTGTAGTGTGGTATTATACAACGCCGCAATGTACTGTGCGCGCGTGTGTGTCTATATGTGTGAGCTTGTGTGAACGTGTTGTGTAGCAGGAGCCGCCCTGGGATAGTTGCAGTAGGAAAGAGCTCATAAAGATAAATGATTTGCCACTTGGCCAGTAAGAGGTGGACTAACACATCCTGCCTCAAGGCAAAAAAGAAAAAAAAAAAACATTTGTAGCTTCAATCTTATGCAGTATAGCAGACCATGGCAGGTTCACATCCCAGGTAATATTTGTGCCCATAAACTCTCATACTGATAATTGTGCCCTCTAGCCAGGTCCAGACCTCAGGAGACCTAAGGGTAAGATAAGTGGCTGTTTTACTAATTCTGTCTTTACTTTTGGCAGATTGTGGTTATGGCCGTCAGACGTACCTCGTGCGGCTGTTGACTTATTTACCTGGGACCACTATTTCCAAGGTTCCGTTAACGCCACAGATACTGTATGAAACTGGCAAGACAGCCGCTAAAATGGACAAAATCTTTGATAAGGTATGATAATGACATATTTGTGAAACTTTTGCATCATTTGCATTGTTTTATACAAGCACATATGTACACTGTTCTCAAGATGCCTGAATTATAGAACCAAAGCGCTGCAAGACAAAACCTAAAGATTTTAATGAAACTTATGACACATATCATTTTTTATCACTTTGCTAAACTTGGTAAAACAACTGTGCACAAGAAGTCACAACTGACAGAAATGGTCTTCTTAATTTACTCGTGTCCGACATTTCTTCCTCTTTTTTCCAGATGGAGCACCCTCATCTTAGCGTACTGCAGAGGGAGAATTTCATATGGAGTTTGTCAAACATTGTCCTCCTGGAAGCGTATATCCATTTATTTGATGGCGATCCTCTTCAGGAGGTGCTGACGTCTGTCATTCATCACTACAAGACCTCTGTGGAGCCCAAACGCTCTAGTTTCCGCAAATGTGAGCATTATAGTGACATTTACTGAAATGCTTTTTCTAGTAAAAGATTTAGATAAACATGAGAGACTTTTCGAGACTTTATTTTTTGACACTGCTTTTTATCATATTTATGCATATTGAAAGGCGTGAACCAAACAGCTGCTCATACAAACACTCTCCTGCTCACCTGCCTTAACACATCAGCGACCTTGTTCAAGGGCTTCTCCCCGACTGGTTGTACACAGTCAATAGAGTTCAGATATGTCCTTGATGTAATGCGTCTTGGTTCCCATAAACAACAGCCTTTTATTTATTTCTTTCCTTAGGCATTAACCACGGCGACTTCAATGACCTCAACGTGCTCGTGCAACCTGATGAGAATGACGGCTACAGGATTTCTGGCATCCTTGACTTTGGGGACATGAACGATGGTTACTACATCCACGAGCTCGCCATCACCATCATGTACATGATGACAGAGCACCCTAATCCCATTGAGGTGGGTGGACCTGTCCTTGCTGGGTGGGAAAGTGTACTTCCACTCAACGAGGTGGAGAAAGATTGTCTGTATTTCCTGGTGCTGAGCCGCTTCTGCCAGTCCATGACTTTAGCCCGTCACTCCGTGGTCTTACATCCAGAGAATGCAGAGTATTTGATGATTTCGTCCAAGAGGGGGGTCTTCATTCTCCGTGAGCTGTGGGAGCTGGGAAAGGAGCAGGTGGAGAAGGTGTGGTTTCAGAGTGCTGCTCAGTTCTCCGCCACAAAATGAGAAATATGTAAAGCGAAAAATACATTGAGTGATTCCGCTGAGCCCAAATTTGTCCAAATCACGTGCTAATTGAAGAATGTTAAGACAAAAAACAATAAAAGATAGAAGTTTTTATACTGTATGTAGACCATAAATCATGTACTGTAATACCAGAGTTAAGGCATTTGGACAAAAGTGCTGCAGTAGGCAACTTAATATGTTACTCATAGCTTCTAATTAAGTGTTTGAGTTTTAATCATTACCTCAGAGATACTGAATACGGCTAAACAAGTGCCTAAAGTCATCAGTTTATACACATCAGTGAAGTTGTGTGCCATGGTGCTCTTCTGTTGGGTTGTAGGCTACTTGCTTGGACGTGCGATTCATTTTATTATACATCTGACAAACCCAGAAATTGCTTACTTGAAGCAGATCAGCCTAATAGTCTCTTTTCATGTATTGGAGTGTCAGTTTACAATATAGTGCACTATTGTATTTGTAAATTTGTCCACTATATACAATAGTTCCCTCAAAGTCCACAACAGAACAAAACATGTCATGTTCACTACTTTCTGCCAGAACTCATACATTTCATCGATGCAATAATGAACAGTCATGTGTAACTAAGCTGCCAGTGGTGAAACAAAGTGACAACAATTAACAAGCGTCTAAAATCTGAGTTTACATTTCACCATGGAGCAGTGAAAGAGAAAATGGAAAAGATACAGCCAGTTTGTGTGCCATCTTTTAGAATGTTTTTTTTCTCAGTGGAACAAATCAGTAAACATTAAGTGCAATCACAACATTTGTTAAATTTAATAAAAATATGCAAATCATGTTGATGGATTTTATGAGTAAACCCTTAAATCAAGTTGCCGTGTGACAAAAAAATGCTACTAGAACTTCCGTAATGCAGAAATCAGTTTAAACTGAAAAAAATATTTAAACAGTTTATACTAGTTGTGCACAAGTAAAGATTGTCAAGACATTGTCTGTCCTGACAATAGAATATGATCTTTGTACTGTATATTTTTTGGGGGAATTGGACACAAAGAACAGGTCATGTTCACTTCGATGCAGCTGCTCTCCTCGTGCTCTGATCAGTATTCCCAATGTTTGAATTGTTGTGCATATAAGACTGTACTTTTAAAATGTTTGATCCTTCAACTGGGTCCAGATGTTGATAAAATATTTACACTTTTATACTATTTCAGTTATCTCATTTAAAGAAACTTATATTTTCTGTAAATACACAGTACACATATAATTTTACGGGCTTTTCTCGTCATCTCCACACTGTTTTAATCTTGCCAAGATTAGATGCTTTTTGTGTGTGTAATAGAGGTAGACTGCCCCAGCAGCACAGAAACAGGTTGACTTAACGAAGTACAAAACTAATAAAAATGATTTCAACCAGAGGAAATACACATGCAGGTATTTGGTCAGCGTTACAGAAAATAATCAACTGGAACATTAGTGGCTATTTTCCAGGGTTTGTCCTTGTCTTTGCCCTTTTTTATTGTCTTTTATCTGCTATCTGGTTAATAATTAATGTGTATGATCTTTGATCTGCATCGTAACGCATGTTTAGAATCACTGCTTCTGAAACAAAGTCAGTGCAGTTTTCTCTCAGGTAAAGATCTCAGTTACAGCCAGAGGTTTATGTAAAGTATCTCATCATCTTTTAAGATCATTGTGCTTTGCATGTTAGGGCACTTACGTGTGCATTTGGACTGACAAAGGAGCTACACCCGTTGCACCTTTAAAATTTTGGACCTATATTTCATTATGATATCATGTAGTATTTAGTCCTACATTATTTTGTTAAAGGAAATAAAATGATTTGAAACGATTTCCCATTAATTGTTTTCCCTCCTGCACCAGATAAAATCTGGTTTAGTGCTGCCCTCATGTGGCCATCACAAGATCCTACTTGAAATTATTGTTGCATTGCCTTAAGTAGAAAAAAAGACAGGTAATGTATGTGATAGTATGTACTGTAATTCCTGTAACTAATATAACTGACTTTATTGCAAAAAGCATGTGATTCAAGTTCTATAAAGCTGTCTGAAATGCACTGATACAATGATCTGAACCTTGATTTGAAGGAAGTGCTCAAAAAAAGCTCTGGTTGTGTGGCAGACAGTGACAGGGTTCACTGAAGAGGCACAGGAAAATTGTGAATACGAATAGCATGCAGGCAATAAAAAAACTCGATAAAAGAATTAAGGCTGCCTTCTAACAGTGATCCAAATCAGATCTCATAATTTAGCATTAACTACTTCAGCAAGCTACAGCTTTTGGAAAAGTTTGCACAGTCCCTAGTTTGTGACTCAGCTGGGTCATCCACAAACTTAAAGTGTACTGAAAGCTTTTGGTTTGTACATTCTAGTCTGCCAAGCTCTCTGTTCTTTGTATCATCTGCTAAAAGACAATGAGTGAGTGCAACGATTTTTCTCTTACATTAGCAGAAAACAAAGTGTCTTGCAAGCTCAGATACTTCATATGCATTGTGTCATCCAGCTAAAGACAAACTTGTCTTTATGTATGTATAAGAAGTATTGCTAAAGATGTTAAGTTGACTACTGTTCTGTCCTAGATAAATACCTAACCATACTGTATCATTATCAACCCATGTATTTTCAACACCTATGTCCTGATTTACTTTAGTCTTTGTGTATATGCAATATCTTATAAATGTTAGTATATGATCGTTCTTCATTTTGTTATGTTCAGTGATCAGATTTGATTTTCTAACATGAACATCAAGAAGAAAACTGAAAAATCTAATCTTTATTCAAGCGTTTTATAGCAGTATATTCACCTCAGTTTTAAAGATAGAAAAAGCCCGAAGTGCAAACTGCTGTAAATGACACATCATCTGTCATCAATACAGATGTGAAAATTTCATGAAAGATAGTCAATAGTTTTAATATCCAAAAAATGTAAACAAGAGACACGACAGAGTACACTGAAGAGACAGAAGACTGTTTTAAGATGTAAATCACTGAGAAACCTATCATTAAAATCTTTAAAGTTGTTATAATTACTACACACAGCAAAAAGTCTTCCTGGATGGAGATGGCAAACATCTGTCTGTGGCTGCAAACAGTATTGTAACAGCAACAACAACAAAGCCAGGGTCCTAAGAGCAGGTTAGATTCACAGAGGACCCAGACTCAGAGTGATCTCCTCTTTGAGTTCCCCGCAACTCAGAGTTGTCACAAAACTTTTGGTTTGTAAAATAAGGAGTCTTTTCTAAGACTCCTGCTATGAAAATATGCTTATATTTGTGCAAACTGTGTCGTGATTACACCGTTTTGTACAGACAGCGCCACAGCTGTCAATCCGAGGCCGACACTGACCCTGCAGCAGGCGACTGACATTACAACTGAGCTATATGAAGTCACCGTAAATGAGACCTCCACCTTGTCTAGCTATATGAAACAGAACTTCCTAGTAGTGGACAAACACGGTGCCAAGTGCATCCTAGAAGGAACGCTACCTTGCTCAGGGGGTGTAGACTCTGGCCATGACCTTTCTGCATCAGCATGGACTGCCTACTCAGACTGTTGTGCCCACCGTCACAGGAGAGCTCATGAGAATGAAGGAAACAGGTTAAAAACAACACATGTCTGCAGTCTCTCCCTAAAATGTCACTTTGAGTCATAGACAATAGATGTCAAGCACCTGCAGCAAGAATGAGGCTTAAACCAAAGACTGTTGACATCTTTGTTACATAATGTCCTGTGAAACAGTAAATGAACCCTATTTACAACCCTGCTGTTAAGCTAAGCTAACGGGTTGCTGGGTATAGGTTTATATTTATGAAATAAGACTAGTGCAGACTTTCTGAGGTCACCCTCCAGCATAAAGCAAACAACCATATTTCCCAAAATCTTTAATCAGAGTTCCCACACACAAAATAGCTGAAGCTGAATCCCGACTCAAAATTACATTTGCAGAGGACTGATTATACCCAAGAATAATAATAACCATCAATTCCTCAGACCATATTCAACATCCCCTTTCCATCCAAAACAGTACTTTTGTTTTTTTTTCTAGGTGAAAGTGCAACCACCAGTCTTTTGTCCTTGCCAAGGTGAAATTTGTAGAATGAATACATGAGCTGCCACTTCCTCTTGTAAGACATGAAGGCATTTCTGGCACAGCAGGCACCCAGTCAGCCAAGTCTCTCTAGGTTATTAGATTAAAGTAAATCAACTATATAAATAAGATTATATTTAGACATGAAATTACAGATGATTGAGACTACGTGCAGTATGAACGAGGAAACTTACAACCATGACACACAGAAAGTGCAAGAGGACACACAATAAAACAAACAAGTGTCTAAAAGGTCCCGTATTGTTCCCCTTTCCAGCAAATTAATGATAATTAGTGCCACATGTCCTCAGAATGTGCATTTCACTTACTATTTCATACTTGTTCCATTTTCCGACATCAAAAACAGGAAAATATGTCAATGAGAACAGCTTTCGTCAGTAATAAAGTGCTGTATACTTGAGCACAGAGGGCAGGAGAGAAGCAAGCAGGTTTATTTTAGGCTGCACCAAAGCACAACAGCCAACAAGAAAACACAGCTATTTACCTAGTCCTTGTTTATTGGTTTCAAATCTGTCTTACAGTGTCCACCGTTTCGAATTGTCCCTCAGCTTTACAAATTTCACTGATCCGTGGGCATACGATGATAATGTTAGCCACGTTAGCCACACACTAAGGATTTCCATTCCTATGTGGGAACATTGCCATCAAAAATAAAACTAATTGCCTGGATTTTTTAATCACTCACACACTGTAAGGGCATGAAAATGCTTGTGTTCACTCTAATATTGTGTCTGCTTTGTTCATGGCTGAGACATTGTTGGGCTTTGTTGAATGGCTCAACTGGAAGCAGTAGGCTGTGAGGGCTAAAGTACAAAGTGTAAAGCTGGAGGCCATCTAATTGAGGGGTGGCTTGGGTTATGGTAGTAGTAAGCATCTTCCTGTTCTCACAGTCAAGTTCATCTTGTGTTTAAAACAAACCAAGAAAAAAATAACAATAAAAATGCATTTTCACCTTATGTGACCAGCCTTTATTGACAGGAAAAGAGGATCAAGTGAACCACTGGAGGGCAAACACATGAATGTGTTTATCTTCCATGTTAATGTAGAATACCTGAACAGACTGTTAGGGTTTGCAGTCCCATATGTTCAACACTTATATGGGATAAAGGCAAGTTATGTTACTAATTAAAACTGGAATTAAGTACAAATTTAGCTCAGTCTTGGTACTAATGTCTTGAAAGCACACACACTATGACCAGTGGAAATAAGAAAGTTGTAATTAAACAGTATTACATGCATTATTCACATTTTTCAGGGTCTAAATAATAGAATACATAATTATGTCACAATACTGAACTGGTATTTTGTATTCCTCCTCCCTTATCAGATTGTGAACACAGCAGTAAGAGTTACTGCGTGAGGCCAATTTCCCATCTTCCTGGAAACGCCATTGCAGAAACACAGGTCACAACACAGGATCTTTATCATGTTGGCAAGCTGATTGCAAGAATGGATAAGACTTTGCAGCAACAGGTATGTTTAAAGAGTAAATTCTATTGATAAGGTTTTGGAAATTTCACTTTTAGAAAGACTTTCTTCTCCATAATTTAAGTTTGTGTGTTGTTTGTTGCTGTTTATGTTGGTAGCATACAGTTGGTTTTCCTAGCGCTTTTGCCAAGAGTAACTGCCTGCTGTGGGAAAAAAAAGGATATTACGGGAGCAGTGAGAGTCAAACAGTATTGCTGCAAGTTGGAAAAAGAAAAACACAGCCTTGATAGGCTAGCAACACACATAGAACACTATACAGAAGTCGGGTGGATAGGGGGTAATTCTGCATGGAATCATCACTGTGAGCAACCCCTCGCTCACTGTGATAAATTATTATTGGTGCCACCATTCCCAGAATCCCTGTTACCAGAGACTCTCCTTCTATTAAATACAAGCCCACAGGCCTGTAGCCTATTGTTACCAAGTTTTGTTTTATTGTCTGGAGATCTACGGTGGTTATTTGTTTCTTACTTACTTTACCAAATCCTGACTTTTAACAGTGTCTCTGTGGCATATCTCCAGTGGACTTTTCATGTTATCAGCTTAAAAGCATGGAAACTCATTGGATAACCCCAAAAAGCAGACAGACAAAGGTTGACGTAGTGGAGCATTTTTGTCAGGTGTCCAAAAGCACAGCAGAAAGTTAGATAATTGCTAATTTTGTGCATATAAGCAATTGTAATAGTTGCCCTGTTCTAAACATGCTGTCCACAACCCCCTTCAGAAAGAAGACTCTCTCTGTGTCTGTGATTGAACCACTTTTGGTTGCTTCTCACTTTGTCTCTGAATGATCAGTTTACATAAAAAATATTGCTTAATTCACAGCGCAGCTGTTGTTTTTAAAGTATTTTAGCTTGGAAATGTCTCTAAAGTGACCGCTGCTTAATATGTAGTCTTAATGGGCTACATTTCAGTCACTGTTTATACTCGTTCCACTGTGGAAAAGAAAAAATTTTAAATGAGAGCAACTTCATCGACAATTCGGCTGTATTAAAATGCACATGTGAGCATAGAGAGCAGGAGAGAAACAAACAGATGTAAACACCAGCAGAGCTCACTGACAGGCAATATCAATTCACAGTAACCCACCCAGTTCCTGTTTATTGTTTTCTGATATGTCTTACAGTGTCCACCATTTCTGATTGTGATGCCTCATAATTTCTACAGAGCTCCGACCTGTAAACGATCAAAGTTTATGGTAATGTTCGCCTTGCAAAATGCTAACACTTAAGATTTTCCTTTTGATGTGGGGATACTGCCATCAAAATCACAAGTGGGTCTTCAGTTCCTCGGGTGCTGGGGGTGCATGAAGACTCTTGTGTTCTCTCTTGCTGGATTATGCAATTTTTTAGCTGGGCAAGTATTGGTTCCTTAGTTTCTGCTAACCAACTGATTAAATACTGACTGTCCTGTAGAGCTGGGAGGCTCTGGGGTTGGGGTTGGTCTTGAAGAATGCCAGTAGTCAACATCTTAATGTTCTGTTTTAGAACATTTAGAAAACACAAACAAAGAAACATATATAAGTTAAAAGGAGCAAATGTATTATCCTTTTTCAGCTGGAATCTCCAAACCTCAGTGTCTTACAAAAAAGATGATGATATGTGGAGTTTATCCAACATTCCTCTAGTGGAGGACTACCTGTCAGTGATGCATGCAAGAAATGATCAAAGCAAGCATTGAACAATTCAAATCATATATACAGCCCATATATTTGTAAACAAGTGCATTTAACTTCAGTCTAGTAACTCTTATTAAATTAAGTTTATACTTAAAATTACAATACTTTAAGATTTACACCCAATGCTAATGTTCAGTGACAGTGTAGGAAGTAATGCAGTTTTCTTACAGAGAGGCGGAAAAAGAAAGATGTCACAGACTCATCATCTGCAACCACTACAGCATCTGTCTGGAATTCATGAGAAATCGTTGGGAGGAAATTGACTTACCTTGTACCAAGTACCGAAATAGTGCAACCATAAGTAAAAAGTTGTCATAGTACATTTAAAGCCCAGTGGTATTAAATGTTCTTAATACCTTCTTCTCTCTTTCATTTCACAGCGATTACACATGGGGACACAAATGACCATAACATCATTGTCACACCCGTTGAAAACAGACATTGTAAGGTGTCAGGCATCCTGGACTGAGAAGAGCTGCTCATGAATGGGTGCTATATGTGTGAAGTTGCAATTGCAATCGTTCACTTAATACTGAAGAATCACAGTCTGTTGGATGCAAGTGGAGCAATATTAGCAGGCTGGGAGAGCATCACACAGCTCAATGATGCTGAAAGAGATTGCCTCTTTCTGTTGGAGGTTGGACAGTTGTGCCAGTGTATGGTCTATGGGATGTACCATGCCAAAAAATACCCAGACAACGAAAAATACATCCTGCAAACAGCCAAAAACAGAGCTCCACTTCTTATTAAACTCTGGGAGCTGGGCAAGAAAGAAGTAGAGAGTAAACGGTTCACAGATGCCAGTAAATACTCAGACAAGTAAATGTAGAATAATGGCTGAGCATGACAGAGATGAAATAATATCTGAGGTTTAAATTTTAAACCAACAGAATGTCTGTCAACAAACTTCTGTTTTTTTGTTTGATATTTCACTTTCATGTACGTCGTCAAAGTAATGTGCAATATTTCATTTTTTACCCCTTTTTCAAGTGCCGTATTTCATTTCCATGTGCAAGTGTAGTTAGTGTTTAAAAAGAAAACTTGTTTGCATCACAAACAGTCCCTTGAGCTACATCTTCCTGTAGCATGACACTTTAGTCATTTGATCAAGGGAGATTTTTCTTCCCACTGCTGCCAAGTGCTTGCTGAAAGGGAACTACTGGGTTCCTTGACTTTCTCTCTATAATACACCGTTGCCCATAAAGTTGGAATAAAATATTTTTTACTTCTATGTCTTCTCCGCAAACGACGAAGGCGACTCACTGGCATTTTCCGATTTCTACTGCACAAATTAAACAGTTGCCAATCATCTCGTCTAGTAGTTAGTCGTGGTCGTCATGGAGACTTTTGTGGCCTCAAACGACCCTCCTCTTGATGATGTTTGAGGATTTTACAGACCGCACTCTGCGATATTCCAAGGAAATCAGCAATGTTGGCTTGTTTGTGTCCATCCTGTCAGAGTGCAAGCACTATTTGGTGTATTGCCAGTTGCGTTGGATGAGGCATATAGCCTAGGGAACTTCTGTGTCAAATTTGGCTGAAAATTATGCAGCCAATTCTGAAAGCGTGGACTTACTGCATACAGATTTTAAGCAGGAAAAGGACAACACAGCCATGGACTCAGTATTTAATCACTGAATCTGGTCAAAAGTGATTACTGATGTGTATAAACAGGAATAAAAGAGGAATGTGTCTGAAAACTAAATTATTCCAACTTTATGGGCAACAGTGTATTTCCTGTGAGAATTATTGCACTTTAAAAATAAAACTGAATTGGAATGAGCTGAATTGAACCCTTTTTGCTAACTTGTTATTACTTAGACATCCATGACTCTTTGTAAGTGACCTACAGGCATTGGCAACTGCAGATTTTTCTAACTTTAGAACAAGAGAGACCCACGAGTTGTTGCATGTATTAATGGCTTACTAAGATTTAATTCTGCTTTATTATTAAATACTATAGAAAAACACAGCCATGTTACTACAAAATCATATCACACTCATGCCAGAACATGTTTCATCAAAATAATGTCAGTGTAAACAACCAAGCTTCCATTATGTTCTTTTTGTTAAATTGAATTTGTATTATTATTAAGCCTTCACCTTTTAGGCAAGAGCTGAGTGTCGTGGCGATCTCATAAAAGGTGGAGATGAATGAGGAAACTGAGCCAGGCAATGGCAAATATCGACTTCCTCAACAATATCCCCTCCATCAAGACAGTTTAACACTAGATGGAGCCATCATCCCACTCATTCTCCACTAAAGGCTTATTTAATAAATCAGTATTTTAGATTCACATTCAGACTTTAAAGTGTTTATATTCTACAAAGTTATTTAAGAGAACTTTAATAATTTCTTCTGACAGTCCTGGAAAGTGTGGAGGGACTTCACATCTTGCCTTGTAACTAGAAAATTTGCAGTTTGTGGAAAAAGTTAAATTAGTCTTCAAAACTGTAAAATTTTGTACATGTTGACATTTAACAACAAATTTGCCCTAAAGAGCTACTAATCAGTCAAGGCCTTATAAATGAGGACTCAGAGTTTAACACCAGTCTCATCTTAATCAGCCAAATTGTATATGAATAACTTAGAGAAAATGTACATCTACATATGAAATTGTCCAGAAAACAGATTTTTTTATTCTTTATTTTTTTGCTAAATCTCAGCTTCAAGTACTGTTGAGCCCGAGCCAAGCTTCATATAAACACACACACACCTCGTCTACCTTCCTACATTTCAACCTCCCACCTCAAAGGCACCATCTGCCCTCTGCCCCCGCTGCAGCTCGCGATATGTACCTCCAGTCATGCAGAAAAAGTCACAGTGTGCGTCTGTGAATGTCTGCCTGTGTTCACGTTTGTTCTCCGTCTGTTTCGCTGTAGTTCACTGGCATTGGAGCCCAGTGAGCCCAGAGAGGAATATATCTGAACCTTTGCGCCGTATCCTTTATATCCCCTTCTCTCTCTCTTACTCTTTGTCTTCTGCCTTTTTTCTCTTTTTGTCTTTGTAATACTTTAAACCCATGTTCCACAAATTATAGCTGAAATAGAAATGGCAACACTCAAAGGACTTAACTTAATACACCAATCCACTTATCAGTGCCATTAATCCTCTTGGCATTTCAAAACAGAGCACTGGGTCTACAGTGCACCTTTTTTGAAAAAAATACAGCAGAGACCAATCTGGACACTTTTAACAGCACAGTTTTTGAAACTTTTAACTGTTTCAAAAAAATATGAAACACCCATTGCTGGACTTCTTGAATGATTTTCACTTATTATTTTACATACATTTATGCATTTTTGCTGCTCTTCTCAAACCGAAGGTTACGAGGTTCAAGTTGAAAAAGATAATGAAACATCAAAAGCAAAGGCAACAGCTGGAAAGTAGGATCACCTTCTGTAACTGAAAAGGAATGTGTAAAAGTTGCGAGTATAATCTCGGGATTTAACTGTCCAAAATATTCATGAAATTCTACCCATGCGAGTAATAAACTGCAGATTCTTTGAACTGTTGCTCATTTTTTAAGACCACCAGGCACCTGCATCAGATTGTGGCTCTGGTTATGGCTGCTGGTGTGTCCATGCCTGTAGTTCATGTCTGTTTCCCCTCTTTGCTACACCAGGCCTATTTTTGCCTCGGAAACTTGCAAAATGTTTTATCAGTATCAATGGTTATGGCAGTTGATGTTAAAATTATATTTAATGCTACATTTTATTACTATTGACTTTGTCTTAAACTATATAGCCTACAGCAAAGCTATTTTTAATGCAGCTGTTATCAGACAAGTTTAAATGTATAACTGCAACTTATAAATACAACCCCTCAAGCAGGCAGTATTTTTATTTCCAATTATGTAATTACACAGAAAAGAAATGTTATTGTCTTAATTGTTATTTTCTCACAGTCTCCTGAACCCTGTTTAAAGACCCTTTCCTGTTGTTGATTTAACGCCTAAAAACTAATTTGTGTGCATCAAAATTACATATTTAAAAGTTTTTTTAAAAGTAAAATAATCCCTTCATGTCTTAAAATGGCTGAGACGTAGCTATAGTGTTGTTTCCTTTACAAAGTGTAGCTTTATAAAGTCCCTATTCTCTCTAACTATACGATACACAATGACAAGTAATTTTAGAGTTATTTAGCCATACACAGCTGAGCCTGAAACTCATTCTGCAGAAGAATAATGATACAAAAAAACCTCACCCTGCAAATAGACAGGAATAGCACCTTAGGATTGCCATGTAAGAAAACCTGGTAGTCTGAATATGTTTTTTAAACTGTTGTTGGAACACAAAAGTGTCAAGGTGGAAATGCTCTGCCTTGGCGTACTACTCACTGCTTGTTTTACTCTTTATATGTTTCTGTCTGGCATCATATAAAACATCATATGTCCATGTTAAAACGGGAAAAGGGAATCTTTTATATTCTTGTGAAAAACTGAAATTTCTTGCCAAAACATGAGAAATGTGACTGCTGAAGGACAGACATTTCTGAAACATTTCCAGTAAATACTAAAGCCGTGACGGAGCAGGGACGGAACCGTACTGTAATGCAGTACAGCTGGAAACAGAAGAGATCACTGGCTGGTTTCCTGAAGAGCCAGTTTATGCTTTAAATTTGTATTTTTAATCTGAATGAATTCGGCCTGTAAAAAGTTAATTACTTGTAGCATACAGCAAACTGTACATTTAGCAACAAATAAACTATATTACTAAAAACAATGAGCCTATAATCTTTAGTCAGGCAGTCTAGACAGTCCAAACCAAACGTACGGTAAAAGCTCAAATCCCATTAGAAAATGCATTAGAAGCCTAGATTTAGTTACCACATGTAGTCTTTTCTTGCATGAGAATAAAAAAAAATGAAAAGCAAGCCCCATGCCCCTTGGCTTTGTTTTTGATTGTACGTTTTATTAAAAACAACTGTTACTTTCTGTCTTTATTATAGATTCATACACAAGGCTCTTGGACACTTTGCCAGGCCTTCACCGCTGCCAAACTGACCTGTTAGTGCTAATTCTTCTCATGGATTGCTGACAGACTCATGTGATCATGATCTATAGTGGCCACAAAGCCAGAGTGGATACAAAGCTAATGGGGTCTCTCTCTTCTGTTTCTCATCTGTTACGTTAAGTGACAGTTTGGCAAGGTCCTGAACCAGGAGGTTTTACACAAAAATGTGTGTCCATTACTTAATTACATCACTTTGAGCATGCAGTTAAGCAATATATATTGATTAGCTTTGCTTACTTAGACACCATTATCATCAACATGCAAGACTGAGTTATACTAATTATTTTCTTTATCTTTTCAAAAGTAAGAAAATGACATTTTCATTTGTATTCAAAAGAAAGTATACTTCAAGGATAAAGTCACCTCTAAAGTGTGACAACTCTCCAGCAGAGGTATAATCACAATGGCACATGAAAATCATGCAAAAACAAAGAGGATACTCCACACAAATGGGAGTGAGGCTGAGGAGGACACAGTGGCCTCAATTAGTAAGCTGTTGTAGTAGCTCAGTGGCTTCTTCAGTCTTATCAGTTCATTTCAGAGCGTCTGGGCTTTACAGGCGGATGCTGTTCGCAGTCCTCTATCACAAACTGTTCCCCATCAGACATACAAAAGTCACCAGTGGGAGAGTAAAAGAAAGCCGCTGGCATGAATTCATTACAACTTTCACACATTATCACATGTCGCTTTTCAGTGAACGTCTTGGACGTTGCATTTGCTGCAACCAGTGTTATGACGGCCTATCTACTTTAAACAGGTGGGAAGCACAGTGGCCTCTCAGAGTGCCAGCATTAGGGAGGTACACAGAGAGGGATGGCTAATCGATTGGACAGACCGGATTTACTGAGCTGACTGAGTCACAGGGTGACTGCGGAGGCAAGGGAGGAAAACTGTGTGTGTATGTGTGTGTGTGTGTGTGTGTGTGAGTAATCATATAAAAAACTATGTCTAGATACATGAAACAAAGGGTGTTGTTTCTGATACTACCATTTTTGGTTAAGTGTATGATAACTGTATGATATTAGTGCATCCAGGTAAGTAACTAAGTCAGCCAAAAGGTAAAATTAATTTATTAAGTGGATCAGATTACTTTCAGAATGTTTGTGTAATGATAAGGTGTTTTAAAAAATTAGAGTTACATCTTTGAAAGACATGGAGAAAGTCTGAGTACCACTTCACTTCGTGTTAACAGACAGTCCCATTGCAGGTTAAGAAGGTCCGCTGTTTGATAGGTAGATAGGTATGTTGTCAGTCTCCTCTTGGAATTATTTAAAAATAAATATAATTATATTATGAAAATAGACCATAAAAGAAAAAAAAATCTATTTTGCTATTGCTTCATCCAAATGACCAGAAACATTGGTCCTCTCTTGGCAGGTGTACGGTCCACTGCTGGTACAATCAGGTTGTATGTGTGTGTATTTATGTGTGTGGGAGTGACAAGGAAGAAGTTTAATTCCACTGAGAGAATAACTACCTGACTTAGCAAGATACTTCTGACAAACACCGTAAGTTTAAGCAAGTAATAATATGAACATTATTTTGTGTTTTAATCAGTGAAAAAATGATACCAGTACTTTACGTGGAAGGTGGGCTGCTGTAGCAATTTTGCACAACTAACTAAGATTAGCACAAATTAAAAGCAGCCAGTGTTTTTCAAATCAAAAAACACAATTTTATTTAGCATATGTCAGTCTAATGTTGGCCAATATTGTGCTGAGGTTGATGGTAACTTTATCTCAGTGATGCTATTTTTTTTTATTATTTTGCCAACTTGAAAGCAGAAGGCCTTTTAAGAGAGAGAAAGACAGGAACCAAATGAAGAGCTAAAATGAGAATGAATGAATGAATAAATGAATGAATGAATGTTTACTTGGAAATATTGTGGATTGCAGTGGTCTGGACCTACTGGGAAATTTTACTATAGCAGTACTAGATTGCAATTTCTATTTTTTCATTAACCATTTTCCATTTACATGAGATAATGATCCCGAAACAGAGTATGAGCTTTTAATGTTCTTGAACTGTGCTCACAGCGGGAGGTGTTTAGAGTGGAACCCCTCATCTTGTAATATCAACTCTCTGTTTGCACACAAAAAGGCTGAGTAATGAGACTTTTTACTGATATCAGCTGGATCTGTAAGTGTTTATTTACTTATTAACCTTTATGGTAGCTTCCAACCCAATTATTTTTCTACAAGCAGTGTGGAGAACAATAATTTCATGGTACTTGCAAATGATTGCACAAAACTCTGTTTAGTTCTTGCTGTTTTGAATATGTAGATTAATTACTTGATCAAGAAAGTTGAGACAGTTATGAATAAAGCATCTGCAATAAAACAAGTCGATAAAAGAAAAGTTTTCAGCAACTCAAATGATGGAATAAACACCATTCTTCTAACAACAGGAAGGTAAAGAATACAATGCACTTACTTTCCAGTGATAATAAGTGATATTTGATGCACTTTTCTTAACTTTTACCATTCTGTGATTCACATTCTCGACACTGTCTGACTTGATGGTGTTGTGATCCTGTTCCACCCACACAGCAAATGTATAGCTGAACTCAGATTATAAGAATGTACATGATGTCTGACACTTAAACATTGTTTCAAACACCCCCACATGCCCCACAGCTATATAGTGGACACACAACTCTCCAGTCAATTCCATATGTTGCCTAAAAGCACCGCAGGATTTGCTGAACATGTGGTCATTTAAACACGTTGTGCAAACACTAAACAACTTTTCTTACTATTATTGACCAACGTCTTATGATAAAATGCTAAAAGAAAAAAATAAACTTTCTAATACTTTAATAATTGATGCTTGAAGGAAGTAAACAGGGCTTTGAAAAGAAATGTTTGAACAAAAACCTAAAGTTTAAACTTTGTGACCAATTAAGTTCTTCAAAGTTGCTGAGCGATGAAGTGTTGTTTATTTCTGAGTTCTAAGAAAGTGATGACACAAATGTAGCCTTTGCAGGCTTATTCTAATTATTTTAATTAGAGATACAATGCAAGGGAGGCAATTTACACTCAGCCACCTACTAAATATTATGTAGTTGCCCTTCATGCCACCAAACAACTGTGACCCGTTAGGGCATAGACACAGGACCTCTGCCGGTGTCCTGTGGAGTCTGGCACAAGACTTTAGACGAGGTCCTGCAGGTTGTGGGGTGGGGCCTCCGTGGATTGGGTTTGTTCCTGTGCATCACAGAGATGTTTCTTTCAGCTGGTACCTACTATATAAATATACATTTTAGAAATGACTTTATTTCCCATTTTCTGTTTTGCAAGCTATTCTTGCTAATTTTCTGCTAAAATATTTACCCTGAATAAATTTATGGTTCCTTGCTTGAGCCATCATGAAGTGTAAAGCCTGCAAAAGCAACCAGCTTCCTAAAACGCCTGGTTAAGCAGAACTTCAGCTCCGATTAGCATACTGCCTACAGATGCTTTCCCTCCATCTGCTGAACATCCAAGTATTGGAAAAGGTGCAAAAAGTGATTCATTATCCGGAGGGAAGGAGAGGCCTTTCTCAATCAGCGCTCTTGTCCGTGCTTTTGTGCTTGTGGACTTGTGAAATGTCATCGTGTCACAGTCCAAGTACTGTTCCAATTCAAAGAACATGTCCGGCCAAAAACAGTCAGAATGACCAGAAGTGTTCTTGTTCCACCCGTTCTACTAAGGAATTCTTGTGGGTGCTGACTTCTGTGGACTTGTGGGTAGTCCCAGCTAACGGCTAACGTCCAAGAATGCATTTTGCACCAACCATTAGTAATGGCTGAACTTTGGAGCTAGCCTGAGAGCGGTTGGAGTTTCCCTCCTAGGATGCTATCATGTCATGTCATTGAGTTTAGCTAACTTTTAGTCGAGAAAGGAATTCTTTAAATTCTGACATGGAAAAAGTCTTGTCGTAATTTACTGCTGGCTCTGATATACATAGCATTTTGACACATGACATAATTCCCTTCGGAAAAGGGGAGTTGAAATATAACATTTGTTGCTGCCAGTTTGTCTGAAGTAAAGTTAGGTTTCATGATTTTATTGGACAGTACAACAGTGCCGTCTCTGTGGACTTGGAGGTTACATGAACAGATATTACAAAATGTCAATAACCTGTACTAAATGAGGCCAACAGTTGTTGCACATAACAAACCACAGTCTGGCTGTTTAACATCCCACTGTTTGTACTGACTGGACAAATGAAATACAACTCATTGTCTGGATAAGTCAAGCTAATTGCTTGCTGTCATTTTTTTGCACACAACAAAGTACAAATATTACAGTGGAATCAGTCTTATTTAACTTTTGACAAGAAATTAGTGTATTTCCCAAAATGTTGAACTGGTTTTTTGTTAACAGAAAGGGAAAATTGTTGTTACTGATCTCCAGTGGTTTAAGTTCCCACAAATGCTGCAGTGCTGTAAAACTGTACTCCAGGCATTAATGTTGGGTGTGCAGCACCTTGTGCCGTCAGAAATACTGGGCATGGACAAAGGCACAAAACCTTTCCAGGAAACACACAATATCTATAACAAACATAACCTACAAACATCTGTAGAAATGCATTACAAACTAAATGATTAGTACTTTTTTACTTGCTGAGGGAGAGAAAAATGTTGAGATTCTGTTCACTCCTTCCCTCATTTACTGTCTCCTCTCTCTGTTGGTAGGGTGATGAGCGCTGTAAAGGGTTGAGTGGAGGTGAGCCGTGCTGAAGACAAATACAGCCTTTAAGAGGTTGCTTACATTTCCCTCCAAGCACTGCTAATTTTTTCTCTGACATCATGCAAAGCACAGCTCAAGTTGAGCGACATGTTCAGCTCACAGTGCCAAAAGCAAAGACCCAAAACACGACGTGTCCAAAATGCACATAATACAAACAAGGTCAAAGGCAGAGTGGTAGAGATAGAAACAGTGATGGAGTGATGTACCAGTCTGTACCCTCCACAAATTCAGATCATTAGCCAGCTTGTCTCAGACAGTTTTATCGAGACTATGTAGGAGGTGGGTTGCCGTTTTGTTCAAAGTTTTGCTAATTTTTTTTTTCTTATTCTGATATTTTTTGGCAGCGGTGGAAGATGACAACATGCATTATCAGAACTGCATTGCAGGTTATCAGAAGCTGATTGTCAATGTGGTGTAGAAACAGGACGCTGTTGTGACTGAAACTGTGTTAGACGCATACAGCAGCTCCAAAACAACTTTTTGAAAGTTGAGTTTAGTAAAAGCATTTGCATGTTTAGTAACCTGATTTTTTTCTCTGTGTTGATGTAGAAATATTCAGATAATATGAAAGACACCAGTCAGAACAACAACAGCCCTGAGCAGCAGCAGAGTTTTTCATTTGAATAGAGCCGGTCCATTGATGCAGTAGAGGCGCAAACACAAAGGGCTCCAGCAAAACAGTGCAAGGTCATCTGGCAAAAAGTTGAACTTGGCTGCAGTACAATGTTATCTGTGAAAATTTACTGTGCTGGACGTTAAATTATTGGGTCAAAATGTCCACTAAAAAAAGTAAAAAGCTATTTGCATCCAAAGAATGAAGAGTGAAAACACTGATAATGAAAAATGGCATGAATTTAGAGTTATTAAACTATATAACTACAGAACTAATTTATACATTATGTTATTGAACACAGCAATCCATGACAAAATATCACAATATCACACAATGCAGAGCAACACTCTGGTTAGTGATGGGGTCATCTGGCAAAAAGTTGAACCTGGCAGCAGTGCAATGTCATCTGGGAAGGCAATGCTTTGGCCACTCAAATACATAGAAGCACACATTCATGGCAGATTACTTTTAATGTGACTGCCATATGTACACTGTTTATACCCTGAGATTGTCACAACAAAAGATAAAATAGCTGCTGTTGAGAAAGCTTTCCAGAGCTGTCAACTGACTGATTATTACAAACAGTTTGGTGTCTGAAAAGCATTTAAATGTAATCTGTTACTCCAACTGAACTTCTTGGACTGGATTGCATTGACTCATTGGTCTCTTGAAGACGCCCTCTGGTGGAAATGAAGTTTTTTTTTTTTACCCTATTAGCAGATCAATATGATTGTTTTTAATGTTGTAGAAGACACATTGTGACGCAGTGCTAAAGACCGCTGCATCCTCCGTCATGGCGAGCCTCTCTCCCTGGCCCAGGAGAGAGTCTGTGGTGGGACCACATGATGCATTCTCATTGTTTCCTGTGCCGGTCCACGCTAACATTACGCAGTCTTATTCAAAGACCGATTTCCCCATATCCCCCATAAAAACTTTGTCCCTGTAGCGTGTGCGAGGGTGAACACTCGACGCCTACAGGGATTCCTGATTTGGACACACTGGACAAAGACGCTCACCTGTGTGATGCTGCAGCGGGTCCCTCTGGTGCTCGGGCCAAACAGAGGCAGTTCCTGGTTGCTGCTTAAATAGTGCATTGTGGCATGCTCTCAGCAACCCAGTGACATGGACTGTACCATTTGGGGTAGATTGTTGGGTTGTGTTTTATTTACAGTGTTTTGCTAAAGAACTAAGAGCCATATGTTGGGCATTTCCGTTTTTCTGATGTTTGTGTAACAGGGTATTGCTAATTTTGGTCATTTTTCTGATTTATCAAGCCAGTATGGCTAAAACCTTCCTCAATTAGTATTGGCCTGCCTGGGGGAGGGGCTACAGGGGTAATTAAGCAGAGCATTTCTGCTATTGGTGCTGGTTTTTTGCTGGAGTTGCTGGTTGGAGGCATTGTTGGTCGCTCATATTGTAAGTTTCCTGTAAATACTTTTTTTTGTTTGTTGTGTTCACTTCCTGGGAGAACTTTTTCATTTTTCATGCTGTAAATATTTTTTCATTGTTTACATTTTGTGGTGTTAATAAAACCCACTAAACTGAATTTTTTTTCCGACTGAGCCATCATTTTTTTCCAGTTTTAAAAACGAACCAGTGACACACATTATGAGCAAAAGAAAGTAGTCAGCACCATGGCTGAGTTTTTTTTTTGCCTTGAAACTGCATAGTACTGTGACTGTCTTAGCAACATGGATTCAGACAGGCAGAGTTTCATACATAACCAACCTAAGGAACAAATCAACTTGCAGAGTGGGACTTCATGTATTCTTATTCTTCTTTTTCTTCTTCTTCTTCTTCTTCTTCTTCTTCTTCTTCTTCTTCTTCTTCTTCTTCTTCTTCTTCTTCTTCTCCAGAATCATTTACAAAAAACTTATGTAAATATATTTAATTTTGATATACAGGGGTCAGTCTAAAGGTTTAATCAATGACCAGAGATGGATTTCAACCAACATTTCCTCACCAACGCAGGCCCCTGTGCAGTTTACAAAAGTATTATGACTTGAAGAATCAAAAGTGAACGTAATGGTTAGAAATATGTCCAGAGTCAGAGTGTTATACTTTTACACAAACTATTGGATTATTATCGAGCCTTTTTATTTTAGTAGTTCAGTAGATTACAGGGACAGTTTGTGTACTTTGTATATAAAAATCATAACCTGTAAAGAAGCTACCAGTATAACCACAGCTGTTGGATAAATGCAGAAATGCTGAAAACGTATTTCAGAAGGAGTGAAATGTGTGAATTTGAACTAAATCAAAACACTAGTTAAGTTTAAGTAACTCACAATTGTATTTAAATACATTACTTGAGTACTTCATGTATACACTGGCTGTAAAGCAGTTATACTTATAATGTTAATTTAATATTACGTAATAAGCCTGCAAGCTAGCAATGTAGTGAATGTAATGAGAAAACCGAAGGACTTAGCTGGTGTTTGTTGCTCTGATTAATTCACAGAAACCTAACTGGAGCTCACTTATGTGCTGTGTTGTAACAGCTGCTTTGCTGTCACCACAAAAAGCAAGTTTTCCTTTTCCTCCACCTCCAGCCATTCCGCTCTCTTATTAAACACATTGCCGTGCATCTGGTTTACGTCACGAGGTAAGCACCGTGTCACGAGATCGCCAGAAAGCAGAATTGAAAGGATAAAAGTAATGAACACGGCTCTCAATCCAGTTACAGTTATTGCAATCGAACATGTTTACCTGAAAGGTAATTGGAGTATCACCTTACTGAGGTTCTAACTGCATCATTAGACCGAATGTAAACACACATTGTGATTAAGTAGATCCTGAATTGACTGTAACATGAGGTGTGGGCTATTTCCTGGAACAGATTGCAGAAGTCAAGTGCAGTTCATCACGTTCAGCATAATGTGTGTGTAAATTGGTACAGTAGGTGGCTGTGTGGGTGGGTCAGCATGTGTAAATACACCAATCAGGCATAACATTATAACCACCTGCCTAATACTGTGTTGGTCCTCTTTTATCATCAAAAATGCTCTGAAGCATTGGACATGGACAAGAGGACCTCTCAGGGTGTCCTATGAGGTCTGGAACCAGGACGTTGGCACTGGATGCTTTGGGTACTCTGGCTTGTGCAGTGGGGCCTCTGTCAATCAAACTTGTTCTACAGCATCATGTTGATGCTTGATCACAATGGGGTGTAGGAAGTTTGGAGGTCAAATCAACATGTTGGGCCATTGTCATGTTCCTCAACATGTTCCTGATTGTTTGATGTTTTTTCCATGTGGTGGGGTGCATTTTCCTGCAGGGGTAGACCAGTGTCATTTAGGATTTCCATTTGCATGAGGGAGTGTGCTTGTACTGGAACAATGTTTATTTGGGTGTCTAAGTCTCATCAACATGGATGGCAAAATCCAAGGTTTTCCATCAGAACACCACATAGTACCAATATTATCAATGTTGTTCACTTCACCTGTCAGTGGTCATAATGTTGTGGCTGATTGGTGTATGACTCAGTGTAGCTGAAGATGGGTCAGTGTGTGCAATGGAGGAAGTATACTCAGTCCATAGTGGACAGTTTGGTATTAAAAAGGCCGCTCATTAACTTCACTGGGAGATTTAGTATTAAACTGGGAGTTAACAGTCATTAAGTGAAAACAGAAGAATAACAACTAAAGTCCAAGAAGTTTTGGGACCAAAAAAAAAAAGCCACAAAAAGCCATAACGTCTTGCTGAAAAAGAAAGTGTGTTTATCTATCTCTCTTTTGACAAATTCCATCCATTAGAAGAGAGGCTGAGAAATTAAGAGAAACGCTGAGGGGGGAAAGCTATTTTACTGAAACAATAAAGTAATGTAAGGCTATGCAGGGTGGCAGGAGTAGTTAAGCCAACAGACAGCCTTTGCCAACACTCCATTATATTTTGTCTCCGTCACAGGCCCTCTGTTTTTAGATAAAATGGGCTTTTAATTCAGCATGTAATTTCCAGTAATTCCGCAAAATCTCCCCGTTCTTTGAGGGGAGAAATTGAGGTGACATGGGGTTGATTTTTTGTTTCCCAGCTGTTGGCGAGCTCGGGGAAACAGAATTAAGAATCTTTCATTTTAGCTGTTGTTCATTAGTTTTCCGGGACTCATAACGGAGAGCATAATATTTTGATTCTTTCCTCTATTAATTTGAGGATCTGAGGACATTCCGCCCAAGACACATGTTTGTGATAAGAGTCTTGAAGTGATTGTGCAAGTTTGGCCTGAGCCCGTGTATAATCATGGACACATATGTGCATGTGTTTACAGATCAACGGTCGGAGAGTAGATGGTGATGGAGACAGAGACGGAAAGAGCTCGCCACCGATGGGCAAAAGATGGCAAGAGATCAGGAGAAAGAGAAGTGAGTGAGTGGGAGATGTGCCATCTAAAGTCTGAATCACTGGGAAGGAGTGGGGGGGGGGGGGTCAGCATAACCCCTGATGACCCTTCACACCCATGTACATGATGCAAAATCCCTCTGAGGTCTATTGTTGGCCTCCTTCACTTTTCTATTCAGCCAGCATCAGAGAACGCTGAGCTCTCCCGAGGCTCTTCTGCACACTGCAGCCCGGATCAGTCAGCCTTGGCTCCGCGGCACCTTCTGAACTACAAATAATATCCATCATAGCAAGAGATTTAATATCACACTGGTGTTGTGAGTCTTCACTTACAATAAATGAAAACACATGGAGGCAGATCACTGATGTCAAAGCTCGGGTCAAGATTTCATTTAAACTAGACAAAGCAGAAGAAAAGTCAAGTTTATTTGAAATTTTTTTTTTACTTTTTAAGTCCCACCAAGGGTTTTCCATTCACTCAGAGTGTTTGTTGTTTGATGAAATGTCTTATTTCGAGTGTGTTTATTGGAGCATGTTTCCTGGCCAGTGTGGAAACGCTGGCCAGGAAACATGCTCCTTTGCTCTCATCACCACGAGCTAATGATTTCTCTGCAAAGTAAAAATTCCAGCAGCTTTGAAGCTCCATTCCAGTGGCAAGTTTTAGTGAGCAGTTTGGAATTAGTTTGTCTGACCTATGTCTCTGCCCACTGACTTCCTCAATATATTAAAGACCTCCTCTGGTAAAAATCAAGTTTTTTACCCTGTTAAAATGTGGAGTTGAGTCAATGGCTGGGTATTTCCACCCTGAAACTGCAGTGTATCAACGCTAGTCTCAGAATTACTGATTTTTGAAATAAAACAGGGTTTATACTTAACAAACCTGAGAAATTAATCCTGTCAACTTGCACGGGTAGGGATTTTCTTTGTCTTTATCTAAAACAGCTTGTGACTCAGATGTGTGGCTGAATTACTCCAATATTACAACTTGCCACTTTGTAACATAGAGCAGTTTTGCAGTGTTTGAGCAGAGTGCTAGGTGGGCTAGTGTGCTCAGACTGCAGCAAGTGCTGGAAGAGAGAAAACCTGTTAAGAGAAAATTACTAAATATGCAACTTTGATGCACAAAAATGACTTTTAGGGATTAAACCAACAGACAGAGAGAGACTTTAAAGTCCATTTAGCCAAACCAGTTGGGTTTTGGAGCATTTAGACCTAATAACAATAAACTCCTTTTTCCCCCTCCACATACCCTGCTTTTTCCCTCTTCATTCAAAACCTGCTTCTGTATTTCTGTCAATGCCTGTTTCTGTTTCTGAATTTGCCTTGTCCAGATTGCGCCTGTTCCTCAGCCCACCTTTGTAACTTTCTCTTTCATAGTCACCTCCAGGCTTCCAGTGTGACCAGTTTCATGACATCTTTCTCTTTTCTAACATTCATCATGTATAATAAATAAATAATACTGTGTTTGGTAACTTACCAGTAAAAAAGTATAATGAATGATCTTTTTGTGTGGTGGTAATCACAAAAATGGTGCCCCTCTACCACCTCAGTATACAAAAATATCCTCCAAAATGTGTTTTTTTTTTCAAAACCAGTCTAACATAGGTTCACTGCAACTGTACCAACTAGAAAAGAGATTCTCCACTCAGCATCTGCTGATAGACAGAGGAGGAGAGAACTGTGGGAAAAGAGGTCAGAGGCGTTGTTTTGGCTGCATGCAGCAGCCTCATAAATCAGATGCTGTATAAACCGGCTCTGCTGAGAGAAGGACACAGAGGCGTCTGTTGGCCTGCTGGATCAGAAGCAGGCAAACAGAAATAAGTACTCTGTTTATGTGTGGCTGCCTGTGTGTGTTTGTGTGTGTTTATGTATTTTCTTTTATGTTTAAACATACTTGTATGTGTACATATTTATACTTAATTACCCCACAGGGATCATTAAATCTCAGCATGGCTTGTCCTGTTCACGATGTGCACATGTTTTTGAATATACATGCAAGATCGCAGGCATTCTGAGTGCATATTTATAACCGCTATAGTGCAACTTAAAAAGAGCAAATATATTATTATTATTACTATTAGCTATAGCTATAACTATAACTATTACTATTCTTTGCCTTCCTTTAATTTCAGGAATACAATACATTTTGGAACTATAGGCCCCATAATCCTTTGGCAAATACAAACAAGAAATAAAAAGTTTGTAATAGTTATAACTAATGCCCACCCTTCTTAAAAATACAAGCAAATATCTGGTCAATTTTTAGTACACTATTGTATAATTTTACAATTACACATTGTAAAAGAAAAAAAATAGTGTTTGTTAAAATACAGTTTTGACCATTTTTTAAGGCAGTTTGTAAAAATACTAAATATTTTTTGTGATTTTACACATTATTATCTGCAATTTAGGAAAACAAATAATATCAGTAAAATAACAAAATTATTTACCATTTTTCAACCCTTTACATACGTCATTTTCTTTCTAATAACAGTGATTTAAATACAATAAAATAGTGTAAATTTACAGTATAAATGGTAATAATAGTGTAATAAATTACCATATCTAAAAATATGGTTTTTGAGTTATTTACAGTTTTTGGCCTGTTTTTTTTTATGGTTAACATGTACATTAATACATTTTATACGATTTTAGTAATTATTATCTGTTATTTAACAAACAAGTGAAAATCTGTAGACTAACATTGAACAATTGTTCAAAAAAGTTCAATCTGTTAAAAAACTTCCAACTACCTCATAGCACTCACTGTATACAGTACATTGTCTTTGCAAATTATAAAGAGTAAGTGGCAGAGATTCCACCACTTCTCTCAGATTTCTTTGTTATGGCCAAACAGCAACAAACTTATGAAGGATTTGACGCCTTAGAGGAGATTTATGATGGAGACTAGCTTGTTTTTTCCACTGAGTCATCGACTAAATTCTGGGTCCGATTTGCAGATGGGCTAATATGTATCTTTGTGAAGCCAAATAGCAAATGTGAGCACAATCAGTTGACTATCTGACATCTGGAACTGAACAGGATGATGCAAAAGTCTTAATAAATATGTGCAGTGATATCAGAAAACAGGCGCAAACAACATTTTGCTGGGACATTGTTGTTTACTGGTCCACACTCAGATGGATTCAGATGTAGAGAGGATTTGAGGTAATTTAATTCTGTCTAACTTTGCTCCACTCAGTGCCATTTGTTGTTTCTTTGCTGACACTCAAATTTTTTTGTCTGTTGTGGTAATAACCTTTAGCACTAATAAGGCACTGTGGGGATGACCCTTAGTCGTAAATTTAATCCCTCAGTTCCATTCTCATGTGGTTCAGGTTACGGAGAAAAACAGCATAGACCGGTTCTTTCTCAGCTCAAAGGAAGTCGTGCCACTGTGCCTTCTGTCATGTCCTGAAAGAGTATAGCTGAGGATGTGACCTCCCGCCAAGTGCTGTGTTGACCTGTGGTAGCTTAAAATTAAGCATATTGGCATGTCAGAGCTTTTCCAGTAGTCATGCGAACTGACAGTTTGCTTCACTCTAGTGATTTCTAGTGGAGCAGAAGCCCTCCAACCCTAACCATCAGAGACACTGCGCTCAGTTTTTTTTTGTTTTTTGTTTTTTTTACCAATGACAAAAGCCAGAGAGCAGACAGCAGAGTGACTCACAGCATTCGAGGCCTGTCTTTTGCAACCTAATGTATTATTTGATTGTTTCTGTTTTTTAATTCCTCCCAATGTGCAAAATAAGCACTTAATTAAGAACAAAGCTGGAAGAGTCACCTTGTTGAACCCAGCACACGCAGTGTGAGCAGACAGTGTGAGCAGCATCATCAGCATAAGCAGTCTTCTTTAGTATAACATCTCTAAATTCAAGGCCTCTATCTTTAATCCATTTGTTCATTTTAGATTTCATAAATGTGAAGCAGTGTCTCATATTAGCAGCAAAATACACCAATCAGCCACAACATTATAGCCACTGACAGGTGAAGTGAATAACATTGATCACATTGCTACTATGTGGTGTTCTGCTGGAAAACCTTGGATTTTGCCATCCATGTTGATGAGACTTAGACACCCAGATAAACATTGCCCCACTGCACAAGCCAGAGTACCCAAAGGATCCAGTGCCAACGTCCATAGGACACCCTTAGAGGTCCTCTGATCCATGCCCAATGATTCATAGCATTTCTGACCACATAAGAGGGACCAACACAGTATTAGGCAGGTGGTCATAATGTTATGCCTGACCAGTGTAGGTTCTGGCACCACTACTGTATGATTTGAATTCCAGCATGTAGTTTTACACCACAATGTCAGAATATCTGAGACTGTGCTGCTTCAGAGAACTGTTAGGTAAAATCAAGGTCAGCTGAATCAAAGTCATTTTTTAGCACTAATGTGAGATTTCCTGAGATTTTCTGCATGTATCTCGTACTATTAATATTATTTAGCAAGAGTAACATCAGAAAAGCAAAATGACACCTGCCTTACACCTAGCTAACACTACATTACTTCTATAATAGTACTTATTGTATTTGCACCACATTGCTTTTATCTCATATCTTTTCATCCTCTGCCAGTGATTGAAAGTGTCATTTGTCTGAATATCTTGAGAAAATCCCTTGCATCCCACCTCTACATGAGCATAATGTTACTCTCAGCAATGCCAGTCATTCTGACAACACAATAGTACAATCTGCTCTAAATTCTTATCTTACAACCCCTCACAAGATAAGACATAGAAGCGCCAGGAGTGACTGAGCGCCAAATGTAATGACACCCAGTTATTCAATGTAATTTCACATCAAATGCCCCTCAAATGGCAGAGAATCAGACTGATTATTTTACCACACAGTTGAGGCCCTTGATAAATATAATACACAATGTGACTATGCATACAGAAAAGTCCAAAATTCGATACCACTGTCTTAATACTGTATGTTTCCCCTCCTCATGCATGCATTAGGGTGCTGCGTAAGTGGGTGTTCACCAGTGTTTCAGTATTCCATTCAATCCTTCGCTCTCTGTCTTCCAAAGCTCATACTAAAAAGTGAATCCCTGCTTTGAACCCCCCCCCCAATCATTTCCAAATTGCTCTATCTTCACTTTTGAGGAAGAATATTTTTTATTGAATTAAATCCTGGTGAATCCATCCTGGGGATTGGGATAAACTGAAACAAGAGCATCTTTTTTTGATTTAATGTTCTACATCAGTGAACTATAATTATTACTGCTTGTATTTTTCTCAGAGAATAAAAATGCTTATCGTTTAACTAAAGAAACCAGTTTTGCTCCAGTGTAATGCAGTATGCAGGGAAGCACAGTGAATGTGTGCGCACGTAAGAAGAGTAACATGAGCTTTCAAGTGTCATGCATGTATATTTTTACTAGCTGTTCATGTCTGATTAATGACCCGGTTTTACTACCTTGTTATTCAATTAAACTTTGCTCACAACGTCCATTGTCCCTTTAACTTCCAACCAAAACCAACACTATATAGCTGTTCCCACCTCCACTCTGACTCAGGTGCCTTATTCACATCTCTGGGGTAGTTTATGTGAAAGTTCTGATATTCAAATACACTGTCAAGACACGACACTGATGAGTCCATTGGATGAGTAACAGGAAGGCGCTGTGGCTCATTTTAAAAACCAAGCTGGTGCCATTAACAATAAACTCCGGTAGCGGTTCCATGTTATTTAACCAAACCACAAGCACAAACCTCCCATTGCTTTAAACATGCACACATCGTATCCCTTGCTTGATCATGTTTTTCCTACGTTTTACAAGACGCCACATACAATTTTTCTGTTGCTTCTAGCTGGCCTTACTTGCATGACTATGTCTGAAGTTTTCGAATTGTTGGATGAGACGTGTTTTATTTTGGATATCCTGTTAGAATTCACTGACCTGCGTATGTTTTTACAAGTCACTTTTATGCCAGATGCATTTTGGTTTGTTTTGGCACATTATGAGACAAATATTGCAGAGTTCATTGACTGCATTGTCTCTTGTCTCCCTGCCCTCACTGACTGACTGCACCAAGCCAATCCAAGCAAATAACTCAGTATGCCCATGAAGATGACTTTGGAGGGGGGAAAATTCTCTTGGTAAGCCGCATGACTTTTTGAACGCTTGGAGACATCATTTAGAGACGGGCCCAGTCACTCCACTGTTGTCCTCATGCGGGCGTGAGGGGCCAATCAGACCGTCATTACTCTGCTGACAACATGTGTTTGCTGTTCTGAAAGCAGCTGCAGGGCATTCTCCCTGACTCCTCTTCATGTGCTTTAGATAAGCAAGAAAAATAGAACTGCACTCTTTTTTTAAAGTTATCTAGGAGCTGGACAGATTAATTGTTTGTTGCACATGGGAAAGGGAGTCTTATTTCCTGATTTATCATCCAGGAAAATAGTTTTTTGCTACATTTTCTGCACATATTACTTAATTTCTATCTTTATGTATTTCACAATAATGTTTTGACCATCTGGTAATACTTTACCGACTGGTACGAATAAATGCTCATTTATCAACAATTTGCTTACGATTAAATAATTTCGATACTGTATCCATCTCGTCTGGCGGGTCCAACTTTTTGGCCAAGCAGCTCTCCTGCGTCAACACCCACAGGAAAAAAGAAACCTCTGCGTAACAAGAGAAAGGACTTTATTTGTCTTATAAAATTACTTAGGGACATGGGTGATGAAACCATTAAACAGTTATGGGAGATGTAACCCCGCTGACACTGATGGATTCGGAGATAAGCAGGCGGGGAACACACCAGGGACAGATCTTGCGAAACTCAACCCGCCTCCTTAAAGCCCTGCTCTCCTCCTTGCTGTCCCTGAATTGGGGGAAATGGACTCCCTGAAATTCCACTCTGGCCCTCCACTTACCTCCCCTTTGCCTCCCCACTCTCTCTCGTCTTCATCTCTTTCCCCTCTGTCAATCAGGGTCGGGTCCAAGTCTCCCCACAATGGCCACCACCAGCACCGCTCACTGCTCAAGCTACCATTTCCAACCCCATTCTCCCGCTGACTAATTAGTGTTATGGTTAGTTAGCATTTTTGGCAGGCCGGGGGTTCCCTGTGACATTATGTCTAAAGCACTTGTCAAAACAGCGGTTGGAGGAGTCATGCTGGCCTGCCCGCTGGGGAGGCGGAGGTGGAGGTGGAGGGGATGGAGGGAGCCAGGGAAATTGCGGCGGGTGGGATAGAGAAGGGGAGTGAGCCTGGCGTCTCAAGCAAGGACCTGACAGCTCCAGTCTCCAGGCTCCCTGCCCACAACCAGCACAGGGAATCAGAAAGACAGGCAGCATTAGCTGAGCTTGGCTGGAGCTAGCTGTAGTATGCAAACTTGTGCTTGTTGCCCAGAAGCAGTCCTCTCCCTTCCTTACAAATCAGGTTGTAGATGTTGGTGTCTTGCAGTGCACATGTCATCATTTAACCATAATCTCACCGACTATGAGAAGCTAAATAAAGCAGGAAAGTATACCAGTGAATGTCTTTTTACTTCATGTCTTTTTTATCCTGTTAACTTTATCCTCCTTCCTGCTACTCCTCCTGTTTTTCTCTCATATTCCTTCTTATTCACTTCTCTTTTCCAACCTTTCTTCTGCTGCTGTGTCATCTGTTTATATGAAAGTGCTACTCCCACCTCACCCCCTGCCTGCTGCCCATTTTGCTGGCGATCTTAACTGATTCCCCACTGATAAGCTATCACTCGTTTCAAGAGGGAGACCTCTATGTAACGTGACTTGTTATGAGAATCGGAGTGCATGGTGTGCTCTGGAGTGGAGACAGCAGCTGAACAGTTTACGCATTACATCAGCCTGACAGTTTCGGGTTCAAATGGAGCATAAAGGTAATATTATATTCATACTTATACATATCAAGCTGTGGTTGTTCACCGGGGTCAGAAATCAAGAGGGTCTGTGACACTAAAAGCCCTGCAATGAATGGTTATAAATGACTTGCAATGGTTGATATATTAAATATTAGGAATAAGCAGTAAGCAGTTCTTTGAATATGTCTCTTTTCATACTTTTCAGTTGTCAAATTGTTTGGTGATCCAAAGGATTCTGGGTGAGAAGTAGGAGTGGGTCATTCCTTATCTTTAAATTTCTAGGACTAGGATCACCAGCATTGATACTATATTATTAAAAATAGCTAATGTATTATATTGCCATGCTTTTTTTAAACTAATTTCTTTTTATGTTTTTGTTACTTAACCATATTTTTGTGGGAGTTCTGTAACACCACACCAGCAGCAGAGAAAGTCACAATGAATAGGACCTCCAATGTTCCAGGAACATGATCAGACATCAGACAGATCCGTATTTTCGTGTCTCGTATGGATACTTTTGATACAGTAGCCACATACAAAACAGTATCAATATTGATCCGCCCAACCCTGGTTGGTGTGTAGCCTGAAACAGCAGGAAATGCTCAACTATGAAGCACAAAATAGCCAGTAGCAAACTAAGTGAAAAGACTCCCCAAAATTCCACCCCTTATACACCACCCCCACCAGCCCCCACCCTCTTCTCTTGAGTCCGGTATTTATTTGAAAAGTACAGTCTACTTGCATTGATTTATGGCTTTTAAAAAGGAGGGTTTATGATATCCCTGCCAGTTAAAGGGTCCCAAGGTTGCACTTTCTTTGGCTGGAAGCTGACTTTCTCTCAGACAAGACCATTACTCGTCATCTTTCCACACAGTATGTAGCATTCACAAGTTCACGTTCTCAGACCAGTGCACAATAACTGCACACTACAAAACACAGTTTTCTTTAGTTCTCCATTCAGCACAGGATGCAGACTTAAGTATAAAGTTGTGTTTCCTTTGAAATCTCTCCGGAAGCATTCCATCTTCCCTCTGGATACGGTGCTGATATGGACCTGAGGTTTCCTCCAAGTCCTCAAAAGTCCTCAAGAGTGGTGTTAGGAACTGAGGCAGGTTCCATACCTGCATATCAGCATTTTCCATCCATGACCCACAGTGTGATTTCATACCACACACTGTTTTACTAAACAGACTTACTGGGCTGAGTACAGGAGCCAGAAAGCACTCATGCATTTTTGTTCACACTCTCCTGTTTCAATCTACCAATACGTATACTGTACACATCCATGCAATCTGCACCTACATACAACCACAGCTATAATTCCCAAACTCCAATCCAACTTCTTCCAGCTGCAGACTGTTACAATAGAATCCATCAGTAGGGCAGAGGCTGTCAGAGAGCTCCGCAGGGCAGAGGAGCTCATCAATAATGCAGGAGAGAGAAGGAGATGGCTGGGTATGGTGGAGAGGAGCATCTGCCCTCAGGGCTCTGAGGTCCGGTCAGGCCCTGTGGGCAGAGTGATAGGCTGGTGCCCTCGGGGCAGTGGGCCACCGACACCAGCATCGCCCATGGAAGCTTAGTGAGAAGCCCTGCTGTTTGGATTAGCTCTGCCAGACTTGGTGTGTGTATGCTTCTCTGAGTGTTTATTTTTGTGTGTGAGTGGAGCGCTGAAATAACTCTGCTCTATCTATAACTGTGCATTATCAGTAACCATTAGCACCTCTGATTATTATCTCTGCGGTTCAATACTCAGCGGCAGGCTGAAATGTAGATAAGTAAACACAAAGACACAGTGAGTGATAGCAGCAGATGCAAATGTGCACATGGATGAATGAAGCCTTCTTGAAAAACTTGGCCACTTGCCAGGCTGATATTTTTCTTGGTAGCACAGACCAGCACAATTTCAACCACTATGTCACTGCACAATGTCACCCTGCATGCAATATAAAGTCTAATAGCACTTTTGATCTTAAAGCATTTCCTCCTATAAAGCGTCTTAAAATACTCTGGATATTCTCAAGTACTTTCACAGTTGTAATGAACATAAACCTCTGAATGTATGCCCATGCCAAGCAGACTTATGGTGGCCATAAATCACATAGAAATATTAGTTTTGATTTTCCCCTTACACACTGTGTCGATCACTAACGAGACATCTCCACAAACAGAAATATGATCTGCCCTAGAAATTTCCAAAAGGAAAACCCCAATTCCTCCAAAACCAGAACTATACTAGGTTACCTTACTGAGGGTCGCTGCTTAGTGTGATTGCTGCTTGCTGTAATTATGACCAACACTAACCAGGATCAGGCTGTCCACAAGACGGTTGTGCAACACCACCGTGGTTTGGAACCTTAGTCCTTTTGAGAAGTGTTGCTTAAAAAGTAACTCCACCACCAGTCCTCCCCTCCTTCCTCTTCCCATATTCCCAAATTACAGGAATGCTCCTGTGAGAGGGCATGTTGGGTTTGAGTGCCAGACTTTTGCAGTTCAATGTCTCTGACAACACTGTTGGGGTAAGAGATGGTGGGATTTGATTTAAACCTGCAGGTGGTTACAGTGCACCGCCTGTGGAAGACATTATCGCGGGGGTGATCCCACTTTTGGCTTCCATTTTCGTCCCCTCCTCCCAACAGGCAGAATGACATTTATAGGGTCCCGTGCAGTGGTCTGTGACCGTGAAAACCATCGTTGCTCTTGAAGGCACATCCCACCCTTCCTGCTCCGCAGCATGTCTGTCAGATAGCGGCGACTGCAGGGATGGAAAGTCTGCAGGGCAGAACGGCTGACTGACTTGTGTGCTTGGTCTGCTCTAACTAGAAATATGGAAATCAGCTGCAAGCTGATTTTACACCAGTGACCTACGGAAACATATATGCAAATTTTTCTTCTTATGTGTTCGTAAATGCTATGGTATGTTTTTTTTCTATTCTGTTCAATACACCCAGACTCCCTTCAAACATAATGACATTATCACCTTATTAAGGCCCATTAACAATCATCATTACTTAATGACTAAATTATATGTGAAGTATTTTTTATGCTTAAAGTCACTGTGTGGTGAACATTTATACACCTTTGCAATTACCACTGCATTCTGATTTAAAAAGGTTTTGTATTTTGAATAATCAGACATTTGATCAGAAAAACTGCAGATTTTAGTCAAAAACTCTGTCAGATCATTCACATTAGTACATTCGGCAACATTAGGGAGTAGTGATTCTGTAGCATTTAACTACATTTCCCTGTAGCAGCTATATAGCACAGCTTGTTTCAAACATTTATTTTCAAAACAACACTTCCTCTGAGATGCTTATGAAGAGAGTTAGTGAGTGAATGAATAAATAAATGAAGAATAGCCTGCAGTTTCAAAAACTAGAGCTTAAAAGTAGCTTCCCTGACAGTGACATATCGTAACAGTGGTAGATATAAGTTTATTGGAAGGATTTCTTCGTTGTTGAAGTGAATTTTCTTCATTATGTATTACACTTTACCAATTTGCAATGAAATTTAAAAGCATTATTTGTTTGCTGCATTGATAGCAGGAGTTGCATACTCAAAAGGATTTTTTTGACATGTAGCACAGTTCTCTGGTCATGACATAAACTTGTTTTGGACCTGAGAAATAATTGCTACAATGTGCTGATCTGCATGGGAACGAATTTGTTGCAGTTTTTACATTTCTCTGAATAAAAAGCAGATTTTTATGACTCTCCTGCTAAATTAAATGATTAAATGAGAAGGATATTTTCTCTGAGAAAACATGCACTTCAAAGAGCATAAGTAATGGTGAGCCAGCAAAGAGTGCTTGTAATATATCCCATTTGCTTGTAAAACTGGGCAGATAACAAGCTGATACGGAATCAAAGAGGGTTGCTGTTAATGTTGAGGAAGAAAGTAGAGGAAATGTGGGGGGGAAACGAGGTTTGTGGAATGTCTGACACTGCGTGTGACTGGTCTGCTGCCTGGTTAGCTGGTTGGCTGCCTCTCTACATGTGGCTTTTCATATATATTTATACATACAAGTCCTAAAAAGACGCCCAAGAAACCGCCGTCATTTACCTCCCCACCACCACCACCACACCCCTCGCAGAAGCATGGGTGCATGGAAGGCAAACATATGTGTCTATTCTTTACTGTTCCACCTTAAATTCCCATTACAACACACATATATACATTAACGTACACATAAACACACTCAGCCGCCACTTTCCTCACTCAGCTCTTCATACTCACACACGGGACTGATAAATCCCAAAGTGCTCCTTTATCGTTTGCAGATATTTATTTTACACTGTTTAAAGTACTCTATGTCAAAATCATGTAGGAAAGTGTGCTCCGCTGTGTTGATTTAAGAGAACATTTACATAGGCCGCTCTTTTTCCCTTTTGCTTCTTTGTCTTGTGTTTCTCCTCCTAACCAGAACCACATTGACCCTGCCTTTGAACACGGCACACCGAGAGCAACATCTACATGTAGAAATGAACCAAGTGGGTGCAGACAAAGCTGGGCCAAAGCCAGACTAATAACTCTACCATATTAGTAGGTCACAGAAAAGCCATGTTTTGCATGTAGTGGGATGAAGTCAAATAAACTGATGGTTTGCCATGAGTTTGCCTGGTATTCACAGTGATTACCTTGTCAAAATTACTTGGGATGTGTGTTCATTCAGCTGCTGATGAAGCCATAAGAGGAGCTGCTCTGTGGTTTCTCGCCCTCATTTTCTGCATGTTGTAAGTTTACTTCAATTACCAGAATGTTTCCGGTTTATCAGATGGAACAGATTTTTTCGAATGCAAATATATGCATTTCCCACAGCTGCAATTCACCTGTCTTCTGCACAAGTGAGAAAATGGAAAGTGAAACATCTGATATGGAATATAGCAACAAGAGGAGCCTAAAGGGGTCATAAATAAGATTTACTATTCCCTAACTGAACCAAATAACCATAAGGTATCCGAGGATCTGATTGGATTGTTGATCAGTACCACTGACTTAACCATTAACTCATCAGATGATGACATTTTGTAGATTTCAAAACTTATAACTATAAATCCTGTGCTAGACATTGAAAATTAGGTGGATACAGTGTGGGTTTCTATTTCTGCTGCTGAATGTGCAAATGTTTGGAGCTTTAAGGAGATGCAGTTTTACAATATTGGCATTACCTGTGAAGAATTTGAAAGAGAAAAGGAAAAAAGGAAAAAAAAACTGTTATTCACATATTTCTATACTTACTGAACAATATGCAGATTTAATTTCAGTCTTTAATGACTTAACAACACAGGCAGAAAGATTACAGTACAGTGTTTTACTGTTTTTAGCAAATGTAATAAATGAGCATTTTTTAAGGGTAGGAAGCGTGCAAGGCCTCACCTTAAAATCTGTTTTGTTGGTGACTGCCATTTTCAGTTATTTCACAAACACAAAGCAACAGAACAAGCAGCATTTCCATCATTTTTTTTTTAAATTTTGTTTTTGCATAGCACATTAACTTCTGAGATGTTCCCGTTAGATCACAGCTCTGATTCACAGGTTTGCTCATCTGTATACTTCAAATGTGTTTACTCAATGTCACAGCCAAATTTAGATCGATTAATTCTCAGTTGCAAGTAGAGGACATTAATCATGTTTTGTTTTTTCCTTGAAAAGAGAGTAAATCATTGACATTCCCACATAGCTGTTGACTCAGTTACAAATGTCATCTTGTTCAAAAATCTGACGGTAAGTAGAGTGACTTCAAATAGATTTAGAATAAGTGGATTTGGCTCTTAATCTTATCGTTACCAGATGTATGAAGTGAATAATTTCTGCACATTGACACATCTCATGACTGGATTGGTTGGTCAAACCTGTGACCTTTTCATTAGAAGTTCAGCCACTGTGGCCATTAGATGCCCCATTTGGGATTCGGATTTTATTGTGCAGTCTAGTACAGTGCTGTTTCCTTCCTCATAGAGGTCACATACTGGACCAACAACGGTCACAGTGGGCACATAATGACTTACCAGATTAGCCGTCACTGTGTCACGTCAATGCTCGAATGTTGGACTGGTGCATGCAGCGGCTGACTGCAGGAAGACTGTTTTTTTTTGTGCATGCACAAAGTCCCATTGTGTGCTAGCATTGCATTGGTAGCTATGTCTTCTTGGGTAAAAAGAAACAGCACACACACCACAAAAACACATATACACAAGTCTTATTTTGAATCCCTGAATGTTTATTCCAATCCATCTCCATCCTCTGCTGTTTAATGCATGTTGTCAAGAAACAATAAAAGTTTAAATTGAAGCAGAGCCAGTGCTTGGAGGAAGGTAATGGAAATCATTAAAGGCCATCATTGTTCAATATTTACGTGTGTGTGTGCTTGTCTGTGTTTGCACGAGTGCATCTGCAAAAAAATCATCTTCTTCCAAGTATTAGACGGTGTTTTTTGCATGTGTGAGCCTGGGCCACAATGAAGCATATTCGCATGCATCCACGGCTTACATGCATCTGCACAGTCCCCATGTTTACAGGCTTTAAGAGAGAACAGTGTCCCTCTGGTTCAAGCCATTACTCATAGCGTTAGAACTTTTTAATAGGAAACCGAGTGAGATTTGGCTCGGCGGAGACTCATGCGCAGACAATAGCTCATTGATGCTAGCTACCTTCTCACTCCCTCTGCGTCTGTAGGTGCTGACAGACTGATAGGCGGCTATTGTTTCACATCTGAATCAGAGGAAGGCGAGCTGTGGCCTCTCCCCTGCTCTCTTGCTTCCCTCTTTCACTTTACTGTCCACTTCTCCGCTCTTAATTTCTTGCTCGTTTGCGCTATCTCCTTCTTTCTCCGTGCACTTTTTTTTTTTCATTTGGCTTTCACAGATCTCCCCCGTTTGCTTGCCCACTCATCTCCTGCTCATTTCCCCTTTGTGTGAGTCTGACTTCCTCTCTCTCATCTTGCTGTCTCTTCCTTCCCCCCTCCTCCCTGGCTTTTCCCCGCTGTGCATCTGTCATTCCCACTCTGCCTCCCTTTTTATCTCCCGACTGTACGTATCCGTCTATCCGGGCCTGGAGTGCCACAAGCAACTTGGCAGGTCACATTCTTTGCTCCTCCATCTGTTGGCTTGATCTCCAGTTTCACTTTATCGACATTGTCATCCTTTTTACTACATTGTTCCCTCTCTGTCTCCGTCTCCTGCTCTCAAGCCCGTCCGTCTGTGTCGTCACCTTCATTTGTTCACGAATCCGTCTGCCCTCATAACCCTCTCTCCACCCAGGGTAACTCAAGGAACCCGTCTGCGGGTAAATTCGTGGTGAAAAGCGTGCTCAAAGTTCACAGCAAAGTGCTCTCTGTAGTGGCAGTGCAAATTAACACAATTATTATCTCCTAAAATTGGCCTCAGTGGTGTCACACTCTGATAATTGCTTCGGCACTTTGCAATAATTGGGGTGTTATCAAAATTCCACTGCAGTATCCTGTGTCTTAAAAGTTCCCTGTTAATGCATGCAGGAAGAACAATTTGACACTTTTGGCATATACACTTTCTTTCTTGCTGAAAGTTAGACGAAAGGATTTACAGTTACCCTGTTCTGTCCAAAGGAAACAACTGAGATGTCATGTTTTGATTAATGAGCTTTAGACGTGCTGGTAGGAAGATTTTGTCACCTTTGGATTCTAGTCTTTATGTTCAGTTAATCTAACCTGCTCCTAGGTACATATCTACAGTGCCGACATAAGATATAGAGCAGTATCTTGACATCCACCTTCATGTATTTCTCAAAATGTGGAATTGTACTTCCAAGGGTGTTAGTGGTCTGTTGAATTAATGAATATTTGCTGCATGCAGCATTTTAAATTGTAACACTTTTTTGTGACTTAGAATAACTTTAAAAAGCAAACTTGCTAAAAACTTGTTTTCCATTGTGCATTTTGCTCTTGTACAGCAAAAATTCATGAATCTACTCATAAGTGTGAGCTGCCCTGTGCAGTTAGTTGACTGTTCATGATGTTCTTTCCTCCTTTCATCTATATAGATTACTTGATGCAACTTTAAATACGGTACATGTGGTAACAGCTGTTCCCAACTAGTCTCGGTGGAGATGGTCTCACTCTTCTACCTATTCATGTTGCATTCTGGCATCAATCCACTGAGTGGCAGTATCATGTCATAGCTAACTCTCAGACAGACGCCCTCTGTGGACACACAAACACACTCACGCACACCTCTACTCAGAACTACTTTTCAGACCAGTGGGGAAGATATATGGACAGACACACATGCACAGACACACACATGCCGTAACAGAACAATCTCTTCTGTCTCTGACAGCACCGAGTGACACTTTACAATAACACTGGTCTGAGAGGAGAGAGGAAGTTGACTTAACGAAGTGTCTGGGAATGAAAGGTGGCATGTCTCACTCGCTCACAAAAAAGGTCAAAGTGTGAGCAGCTAGAACAGGCCAGTCTCTGAATCAATGTGTCATACTCTGGATGTGCCACATCTCACACCAGCATATAAAGAGGCCTGAACATTTGACTTGCTCAAAACAATGGTCAGCACATTATACAAACATTTTTCTCATAGATGATAAAGTTCTTCGCAAATTTAAGTCAGTCCTGTTTACTTTAATCTTCTATCCGCCTCCCTCCAACTTTACCCGTATGCCATCCCAGCCCTGTTTTTTTTTTTTTAACAATATAGCTTCATATCGCTGTTAATTTTATGCAGTATTAGAAATATGCACTTGAAAATGTTCAACTAGACAGTGGCAGATTTTGCAACCTCACTAGTCCTTTCATATCTACTAAGGCTTTGAAAGTGTTTTAAAAGCAAGTGCTGCAACATTAGCATGTCTGCTCTTGCTTAATTCACTGTATGCTGTAGTTTCATTCAGTGAACACTCATCCTTTACAGTCTGAGTCCACTTGGCCTTCATTTATGAAGAATGGTGGAGTAAGCCTGTTCCTGGCACACTAACACATCCCATACTGTATACATTCACTACAGACAGAATCCTGTTAACTCCTTAAAGGCCCGATCCATAAATACAGTGTGATGTTGGGACACTACTAAGAGACTACTGGCTATGTTTACTTAGTGATTTATTGCATTGAAGACATTGTTTTCAGTCAAAGCTATTGTCTAAGCTTTGGAAACAAGGCCTGAGAATGTTTGGCAGCTAAACATGAGTTTTGCATTTGTTTAGAAAGTATTCAAGGCACGTACAGTATAGAGCAAAGCACAGCTGTATTGGGGATTTCATTGTTACAATAGCCATGGATAATAGCCCTATATATGCAAATGTTAGCTGCATGCCAGGACATCTTCTGTATTTATTTATTTTTATGTCCTAATGCTAAGACTAGCTCTTCACACTGCAACTCTGTAAAAACGAATTTATTACATCCTTCATGTAGAAACAGTTATGAAATAAGCTAAATACTCTTACAGTAAAGTCTAAAGACTAGTAGATTGTGTTTGGAAGCAATTGTGAAACTGTGAAAACAATACTGGAACCCATTTCCCAAAAGCATCTTAAGACTGAGATGGTCGTAAAACCCATCTTATGAACCTGTAAGTTTAAGAGGTGTTTCCCAAAAGTATCACAATTCAAGGAGCTCTTAAAGATGGTTGAGACTTGTAGGTAGCGAAGCGCGACTTTAAATGCAGCGGAACCTGCAAGAGGAAATAAAAACTACAGTTTTTATTCAGATTTGTATTGTTTTGTTGTGCGACAATGATTACAACTAACCAAGCTGCGTGTGTTCCTGTTAAGCTTAAATAAAATATTCACTTTCTTAATGTCACTGGAAGAATGGATCAAATACTGATGATGTAAATTGTTACTTTTAGGATTTGTACTGCTCATGCTTTATTCACCATTTTACTTCACTACTTTTCCAGTGATATGTGGAAAAATGTATGTGTGCCTCAATGCAGAAGATGTAGATTTTTCATATTTGTATGCAAGTACAAATATGAAAAAATTTTGGTGCAACTGAGCAACTCCATGGGCAATGCAAATGACTCTGGGCCATTAGTCTTTACCCACCTGTCATTGAAAGTGGCCACACTCGTAATTATGCATAACTTTAAGTCTCGCTTTAATTTAAACAGATGAGTTATATAAAATTTCACCCCCGTACAATTGTCATAACCAACAAAATTAGCTATTAAGACCAAAACCATCTTTTGTACCAAGTTTTAAACATACTTACTGCTGCTGTAAATTTGAACATTTTAACATGGGGGGTCTATGAGGATTGACTCGCTTCTGGAGCCAGCCTCAAGTGACCATTCGAGGGACTGCAGTTTCAGGCACTTCTGCATTGACTTCATGGTTGTGGAAGTTATGTGGAACTGCTAACTGTGCTGTTAACAGCAGCATGAGGTTTGAATACAAATAACTAAAAGCTTGGGGTTAACTCTAAGCTAATGAATGTTTGTGTTAGCTTGTTGTGCTTTGCTATTAGCAGCAAAGCTAGTGTTTTTGTCCAAACAAATAGCCACTGCTGCACTGAAAATCATACTAAACAGTATAGGCTACACATGAGATTTTTTTTTCAACAAGTTAAGAGTAAATTAGTAGTATTTTCAAAAGCCATTTCAATAAAATTCGGAATAGTAAATACTGACTTAACATTATTCTAGTCTAAAATAGCTTAATATTCATGAAGAACCAAACAAATGGAAAATTAGACTTTAATTTTAGCTTCAATTGATAAATGCAGTGACTTGCTCTGTTTCAAGGGCATATCAAACTGAAATTCCTGAACAGTTTATACATGTAAATATATCTTTAGCTAAACTCCTAATATGTGTTTTAATGTATAGGGATAGTGGGCCTAGATGCTAACACTTTGGCTACCTCTCAACTGACAAGTGAGGAGCCTAGCTACATGGTTTGCATTGGCTAAGTAACGTAGCTAATGAAGCTAAAGTGACGCTTGTTACTGGAGAGTAAAAGATGGGGATATTGTTTTATTACAGTCCAGCATTACATCTTTCACAAGATTACAACATAGCGTGACGCTGAGTAGAATTAATTTGAAGAGGCTCTAATGCTAACTATTTACTCGTTGCTACGTTACTGACTTTCCTGGCAAACAGATGTCATTAAGTATGAGTGACATGGCAGCCATCAAGGACAGAGTTATGTTAGAGTTATACTGAAAGGAGAAAATGATGGGGTCATTGTTTATTAACTTTTCAGTAATGCATTTTGCAAAATCATTAGCAGTTTACTTTGAAAACATGGCTTGACTCTGCACGACCGTCCATGCAGATGTGATCCTGTTTGCTGTATGTGCAGATGAGATTAATACAAACAATGGAGTCAGACTGCACTGTGCTGGACTATGTGATGTCACTATTTTTAACTTATCCCAGGCCTTTTTTCTGCATGATCTTTTAAAATAAGCTCTCATATCAACCCGTATATAATAATATGTCAATACCAGTATATCTGTGGCTTAAATTGACTGATAAAATAGACTGTGAATCCCCTCCCCTCTCCAAACAGCTATTTATTATTATTAAATATTTGCACATTCCAGTGTGATTGCAAAGGATCTAATGATAACAGACAATGTAATTGCTTCTGCACTTTAGACATGTACGCTGTAACACATTGATTCAAAGTTATTGCAGTCAAATAGAGGTCATCCTCACGATGAGTCCTGAACTCCATTAAAAGCTGCTGGAACATTTTACTCAGTAATACTCTATAATACCATGATCTAATAATAATACTAACAACACTCTGATACTCTCTAAAAAGCCAAGTTGTATATGTGTAACTGTAGATTAAGCATGGTTTTTGTAACAAGTATAAAACATTGTTTTTGTTTCTGACAGATAGCATTCCATCTAGACTAAAAGGCACCATTGGTTTAAAATATATCCATCTTTGTTTTCAGCACCATGGACAGACCATCTTTAGTATTTCCCAAAATAATTTACTCTTGAAGAGATGGTACAAACCTGAGTTTACAAGCAAAGGTGTAGTTAATTCACTGTAGTTTATCAAATAGTTTTTGTGGCAGCATTATAAAGAGGCTCAATTCCCATAAGACTCCAAACACACCAAAACATTGCATTTTGGGTTGATGTTTCAGATAGATGACAATTTGCCGCCATAACTCCACTGTCTTTGTCTAACATTCTCATCCACTAAAAAAAACAAAAACTATACCCAACAACCTGTTAGTCTTAATCTTAGTCTTATCATGAGAAAGGAAAGGTCAATACAATTTTTAAATACAAGACATTGTGACAGAAAAAGGAATAGAACTGAGACTTAAATCAATATCCAAAGACAGTTTGAATCTCTGGAAATAATTGGGTACAGAGGAGAAAACAAAGGCAGCAGATGTGGGGAAGGTGTATAATGGAGCGAGAGCTTTTGGTTGATTTGTGTGTTGCAGCAGCAGCACTTCTTATGTGAGTGTGTATGTGTGTGTATATATGTGTGGAGATGGCAGGGCTAGAGCTTCCAGATGTGGAGTGGGCAACCTGCCTGTCGGGACCCATACACAGGAACTTCCCCCTGACGCCGGAGATTAATCAAAGCCAGAGGAATCTCTACAGTAAGATGAGGGAGGGAGGATGTGTGTGTGTTTATTTTTGGGAGGATGAGTACGTTTTTATGCATATGTTTTTGGACATGCATGAAAGCCAAATTCCTCCATAAAGGAAGAGCTTCTAGTCTTTGCCAAGTCTGTTGATTTGTCATCTACTACGTAGACGAGGAATTCAACCCTCAGCTTTGTAGATGCTGCCCGTTGGGGAAAGACTAATAGTAATGTTATTATGGGAAACATGTAGTCATGCTGGCATGTGTACAGTATTTACAAAACAACCAACGAAAGCAAAGTATGATATTTTTTCCTAAAATTTCAATCTGATTATAAATCAGCACATGTGTATATACAATAATCACTTGGTCAAAACACATTTACCGCATCCCTAATGATGGTTTTCAGATTCAGAGCCTCGCTGGTAGAACTTCATGAGGCTGTGTCAGAAGCAATCAAAATGGGTTTGCAGCCTTTCATGGAAGACTTACAGACTTTGCCATAATCTCGAGGGCTTGGTGCAATTTAAAACTCACTCTATTGCCCATCACTATCAGTTGAGGGCTTTGGTAGGTTAATGGCATTTCACTAACTTTCTCTTAATGCATTTTTCAGTCTTTGATTCACGCACCACTGCGCTCTTTTGCAGCCCTTCCATACTATCTGAGGGGACATCACGTCCTGGCGTTTATCAATTAATTGCACACTGCTCCTGGGTGCCATTGTGAGCCATTGAGATTTTTTTCCTCTCCAGTGAATGAGTGATGCATGTCTTCTCTGAGCTTCCGTTGATAGAGAGGAGTAATTACTCACAGGTAAAGCTTTGACCAGCTCTCGGGGTCCTGTGGTAACCTGTGCTTCCATCAGTGCACATCAATGTACGGAAATGAGACATGTTTTAGTTGTGGTCAAAAATACGAGAGAACTGGAACATTTATCACTGTCCCATTCAAATCTTTTTGAAGGCATATCGTCTAGATTGACTTCCTGAGTAAAGAAACCCACAAAATAAACTTTTTTTTAAACTTGCCACTGTAATCATATTGATAACTCGACTTGATTTGTCATTACAGGAAAATCATATAAAACTGATTTAATCAATGATGGCTTGGTCCTATCAAGTATCTCAGAAATCCATTACAAATGACAGAATCGTCAGGACCCCAGACTCATATCACCTAGATGGAATGCAGTCTTTCTTATGTTATCAGGTACACCTGCACTTTTCCAGCTATGGCATGCCAAAATGTCTGCTGTGAAAAAAGTCTATTCCACTGAGGTCAACATTAGCCCACCCAAGTAAACCAGCATGTACAGTAAGTTGGGCAATGGTCCACCAAATTAAAATGCAGATGTTATAAATGTCAGTACATCTGTGTTTAACAAGTCAAAATGACATGAGAAAGGTAACATTAACCTGGCATACTAGGACATGTTGTCGATGTCTAGTCAGAACCGTGTATTTCCAAACCTGTGCAGGCTGTGGTTCAGGTTGTAGAGCGGCTTATCCACACATTGCAAGGTTGACAGTTCAATGCCTGGCTCCTCTGCATGCCCAAATACAAACTGCAAACCCAAAGTTGCTCCCAAGTGTGCACATTGCACCTTGGTTTGAATGGGAAGCAGATGGAGATAGGGAACAGTGATGATATAAAAGATGAGGTAATGTTTATTTTATGTTGTAGCATTTGCAAAATCACTGACTGGCATGGAATAAACCATGGCTGTTTTAAGGAGAACTGGTTACTGCCTTTATAAATGGCATGCTATTAAATACAATCAAAATGGCTCACTAGGTGCTCAAACAGAAACAAGCTTCTGCCATATTTCAGTGCATCGGGTTCTTACTGCACCTGCATTTTCAACCAATGGAGCCCACACACTGCAGTGTTTCCCCAACAGATCCAACTGAGAGAAGGTGCATCTGTAATTTTCTCGAGCTGGACAACTTAGTGTTGGCTCTAACGTCCATGTTGGTGAAAGTTGTAATTACCCAGTGTGGACACTAAACCAGAAATGTTTCATATTCCAGCTCACAGTGGAGCGTGCACTTCAAAGATTCTGTAATTAAGCTTTAGAACTCAGTGAAACAGCCGACATTAGTATTATCACACCACTTGACAGCCATTGTAGCAACTGCACATTTTTTTGGAAGTTTAACTATTTTTCTGAAATACTTTTGTTCTTCTCACAGTTGACTGCAACAACTTGTTTGTGTTCAAAGCAAACTGATTTATTTAAATAAACACAAATATTATTAAAATATAGTTTCAGAATTTAAATTACATTATTGTAAAATAAATTAAAGATAACATAGTTTCTCCTCTTTGTTGTCTTTTCAGTAAAGATTGTAGACAGTTTTGGAGACAGTTCCCACAATGGTCCTAATCGTAAGTACAGTGTTTATTATTTCACATCTGAAGTATCTCCAATGTACAGTTAGTAACTTTTAGATAAGCTAAGGAAAATTTAACTGCTGATTGATTCTATAAATTGAGTCAACATTGTGTAACTGAACTTCTCTCTGCACTGCAAAATCTTCTACATCATGGTGTAAATGACTTCATATTCATTTTTAATGGATATTTTCTATGATGTGCTCTACAAAGATGAGGATGAAATTAAAAGAAAATGAAAACAAGTCAAAAAGCATATGGAGGAAGACCACCCGTAGCCTGGGAGATCCGGGAGAAGACCAAGAGAGGAAGAGGTTGATGATGAGGAAAGTAGCAGCAAACAATCAGTAGTCAGTTAGCCTGAGAAAGATGATTGATGATGGAGTCTAAAAGAGGGTGTGGTAGAGATCTGAAATAAAAATCACTGAAGCAGATGTGTCTTCATAAGTTCTTTATTGTACCAGCGATTATCACCAGCGATTTTAAAGGTGTCACTCAGTCGACGATGAATGCAGGTATAAGCCACCAAACATTTTAGCAGGTATAAGCCACAAATAAGCTGACTAATATCTGTGTTGCCATTTTCCTCACTAAACAAACAACCTCCAAGCAGCAATTCACCACACTGAAATTTTCAGGTTTTGCAGGGGACTTGTATTATGCAGCAAGGCAGCCATGCTTGCTTTTGAATTGGATTTCCATTTTATTCACAGTGCTCCTCTTCCTACATGCACATGTTTCACCGGTCACGATGTTGAGCGAACACTAAGGCTGTGTCCTTCCCTTAGCCCCGCCCACAAGTCTGATTGGTTTAAAGAAATACAAACAAGTCAGAGTGTTTATTTACTATATAGCTGAATGGCAGTGAGGTGCAGCCAGATCATTATATTTTACAGAATTGGGTGGCAAAGGAAGACTAACAGTTACATGACACAAATTCTAGGGCTATTCGGCTTAACTGCAGGCTGTGCTTACACACAGCAGAGAGAAACAAATTAAAAATGTATAATATGTATGTATAGCAGTGGGAGCCTTCTTTGAGTATAGCTCCTCCTGAGCTCTCTTGATTAATTCTACTAAACTGAAACTGAGACGTTTGTGTAATGTTTACCTTGGCAACTTTTCAAGCTTTTACCTGAGATGTTATTGTCATTTAATGTGGGCAATGTAAGCCTATGACTAGCTTGCTCCCTGTTCCATATGTTTCTTTCTGTGTCTCACTGTTTATCTTCTTTCTCCTTTCTCTCTTTGTGAGTGTATGTCTATGCTTGGGCGTGGCTACTGCTTCTCTTTGTGGGAAATCACCATGTGATTTAATCTGAGAGCCATCCGCTAATCATCAGCTGCAGTATTTAAACCCTGGTTCATCACTCCACTTCCCGCTAAAATGTTTTGCCTGTGGTAATATCATCAGCCAACTCTCTTAGTAGTATCTGCATCCTCATGTAATTCCTTGTCTAACAGGCAAGCTCTTTGTGATTCAGATCTTTTCTGGTCGTCCACTCACCAGCTAGCTCCTCTTGCCAAGACTCTGTTTGTAACTCACCATGTCTGACAGCCCGATCACCACCTCCACCCCCACGATGGTGAGTCAGCCACCGATCAAGCCGCAAGCCACGGTCGGAGTCACCAGGGTTCTAGTGTTGCATTGCCAGCTCATTCTGTACAGTATAATGGTCTGGCTGCCCAACATTATCATTCTGGTATAGGGGATAAAAACTGTCTGCCTTTTTTCTACATCTTTAAACCAATCAGAGCTGCCATGGGCGGAGCTAAGCAAAGAATGCGGTTTCGGTGTTCCTTCAAAATAGGGACGGGTGGAATTGTTGTGGTGGAACATTGCTGCATGTAGTAAGATGAGCACTGTGATTAAAATGGATAATCTACTGAAAAAAAACTTGCAGGGCTGCATTGCTGCATGATCCAAATCCTCTACAACACTTGACATTTTCAGTGTGGTAGGCTGCTGCCCAGAGGTTGTTGGTATTGTTTCCCGAAGTGAAGAAAATGGTAACAAACAGATAGCGGAAAGAAAGGCAAAGTTACTTGACGTCACTGGTGGCTTATACCCGCATCCTACATCCAGTGAGTCTCACTGTTCAGATGCCAGGTATTACAGGATTCCCACACATGTCCTTTACTTGCAGGAGTTTCTCCACTCTGTATTCCTTCCTTTGGTTTCTCCCTTCCCCATGCACACTGATTTATAACAAACCTCACAAAACTACTCACTGTTATGCATTGGAGTCCAATAAATTTGCTAACCATGACAAGCAAATGTTCAACAAGAAAAATGATCTGACTTGATGACAAATTTACATGCTTTTAGAATCCTGAATATCATAGCATTAAATCTAAATGGTATTACAAATCAGAGAAGGAAAATACCGCAATACAAACTTGGAATCTTCAGGACTTTGAGATAGATGTGTGGAAGCTATACTCAAGTATATTTTTTTAGTTTGCACCTTTTTTTTTGGATGTATACTTACTTAAAACAGGCTCCAAAAATATTTGACAAATTGACCTGCATAGCTCTCCACCATATACTGGCTACAGAGGCTTCAATATGGAGTTTTATCTATCATAGTAGCAATATTTTCTATCATGTCTGGATTTTTGGTGAAAAGTCAGGTCAAGTTATTAAAACCACACACCAGTGTTTGACCAAACATTAGGCAGAAAGTTGGACAGATATTTGCCTGCAGCTTTAGGAATGAAGTATTCTCCTTGTTATTTCATTTGTTGGTCAAGTGACTGACTCAGAAATACTTTTTTTTTTTTTACTTTATTGAAGCACAGTAGTAGATACACAAAAGAGAATATAAGACAGGTCATTTAAAAAAGAACAAAGAACTATTACAATCTTTACTGCTTAAGTATTACATGCCCTTATACCTAAACCGAGTCCTACACAGAACTCAGAAAAATCAGTTTGTATTCTTCGAATATACATGACATTAAGAAGACTATTTTGAAAGATTGCCAAAACATTCTCCACGGTTACTTTAAGGACATCCACAGAAATCTGGCGGGGATACAAAAAATCACATGATACCTGTGACAAATTTGTGATGGTAGCAGTTGGTTAGTTACACGGCAAATTGACACCATTAGACTGAAGTGAATAAGGATCAAGGAAAACTATTGTGGCACAGTGTCAGACAAATCTTCCTGTATTACTGCTGCTGGCTAAATCACCTTTAGTCAGTCTGACATGTGACACAGTTAGAGACTGCTATTGCCAAGCTCTATACAGTTAAAAGCTTTTATAATGATATAAAACCATAATCATCAATGCATTTGTTTGCATGATGATTTCAAGTAATCATGTTACTTGATCCTCTTGAGTAATTGTGTCAGCCCTGCTCTTAACTTCATTACAGAACAGTGTTTGAATGAATGTACACATTTAGGCCCTGAATCCAACACTCTCACCGGTCAGTGTCAGACAATCACACTTGTCTACTGTCTTCCATGTGGCCCCATCTTTGTGGATGAAGATGTTCTTTAAATCTTTCACTTCTTGTTCACCCAGCATGATATTTGCATTTTAAGACTGTGCTGATGTTACAAAATTCTGATAGACTGTGCAGCCTTTTGAAGCTTCCTGTGAACCCCTGCCTGCCCTCTCACTGATAGCTGCGCTGGATAAGGGCATCAGTTGATGCTTAAAATGCAAATCATATTCACACTGGCCCTAGGTAGACTGCAGTCGAGCTGTTTTCGTGTTTGGTTTGGACGTGTGAAAATATGTTGGAGATGTGGGGTTGTGTAGAAAATATCAGTGGAAGATAAGTGGCTCTCTGTAGGTCTGTGGAATGTATTGTCTGGCAATGTGCTTGATGAGGCCTGCACTTGTGTTTGTGAATGGTTTTTGGCATACTGTAAATAGCCAGGACTGAGCATTAAATGACTCACATGTGCAGTAATGCGCAGCTGATAACAATTACAGTCCTTAGCTGAAATTAATTGCAAGCACACTGCTGCAACACACATGTGTAACACAATTACTTTGGTAGATAGACTATCGGCTTGATTTTTATTCTAAACTCTTGAATATGTTCGTGGCCCCCTTCTGTCTCCACGCTCAACCTAATTCTCCTCCCTCCTGCTTTTCTGCATGACAAGTTCATGATGCAACATCTCCATTCAAGTCTGGGATGCACAAGATTATTGTAATTACATGGATGTGCTCTTCTACCCAAATTAGGAGCATTACATTTGTGACCCATAAAATGAGAGAGCAACTATCTCTTAGCAACACATACTAACAATAAAAACCTTCTAGCCAAAGAGGCGCACAGTGGCATCCTGGTTGGGAGTGCACTTTTACTTTAATTTGCCGGCACAATTTGCATTTCCATAGGTCTGTCGGAAAATAAGCAAAGGTGCCAGGCAGATGGTTCAAATTGATTCTACTGCTCATGTAAATGGAAAAGTTAGCCCTGAAATAATAGTCAGTGCTAAAGCTTGTCTACTTCATGCATTACTGCAACATCTATACTGTATGCAAAAACGATGTGTTCAGTAGAGCAGAATTGAAACTGGATTTAAAAGTCAAACCAATTTTCATATATCTAACACTGTGCACCGATCAGCTACAACATTATGACCACTGACCGGTGAAGTGAATAACATTGATCATATGGGTACTATGTGGTGTTCTGCTGGAAAACCTTGGATTTTGCCATCCATGTTGATCAGACTTAGACACCCAAATAAACATTGTCCCAGTACAAGCACACACCCTCATGCAAATGGAAATCCCAAATGTCACTGGCCTACCCCCGCAGGAAAATGCACCCCACCACATGGAAAAAAACATCAATCAATCAGGAACATGTTGAGGAACATGACAATGGCCCTACATATTGATTTCACCTCCAAACTTCCTACACCCCATTGTGATCAAACATCAACAGGATGCAATGGAACAAGTTTGATTGACAGAGGCCCCACTGCACAAGCCAGAGTACCTAAAGGATCCAGTGCCAACGTCCTGGTTCCAGACCCCATCGGACACCCTGAGAGGTCCTCTTGTCCATGTCAATGGTTCAGAGCATTTTTGATGTCATAAAGGGGAACAACACAATGTTAGGCAGGTGGTCATGATGCTATGCCTGATTGGTGTATATACATATACACCAATCAGGCACCAAGGGTTTTAACCCTTTATGCCTGTATGCTAACATTTTGGACATGTCCAGGGAATTCTAACTGGCCCCAGACCCCAAGCCAGCTCCCTGAAGGAAACCCTTGCAGACTCAACGTTTCTGCATTTTCTCAGTTTTCTTGACGGCGTTGTACCCCGTCAAAAGCATGTCACATCAGTGAAGCTGAGTCGGAGGCGAGCAGAAGCAGGATCATAGCGCTGTCTCAAAGCAGCACTGGTCCCTGGTGTAAAGTGGGAGGGGTCAGAGGTTGTGTGTCTGGGATTAGTTTTTCGCTCCCTGGGTTTGAGGTGTTTACATGTTTATGATGCCACAAGAAGCAAAGTGGAGCAATGGAAGTCATCTATCATAGTGACATTTACTTTTTAGGCATTTAGCTGCTGCATAATAACCCACAGTGATTTGGGGCCTTGGTGTCTCACACAAGGATACCGAGGCAGGATGTGTGGATGTTAATGGCCATTCTGACTGCTGCGAAAATGGCCCCTGTGGTAAGGAACGGTTCTTAACAAATGTATTGTTAGTGCACTCTGCTTTCTACTTTGTTGTCCTTCGAAGTATGTATTTTGTGCCCGTCATTAGCTAACTTTTACCCAGCCTTTTCAGATGTTATGAGAAGGTTAACAGGGGTCACTTCATTAGAAAGATAAAACTGCCCCAGGTTCACGGACGGAGTGCTTTGTTTTGCTGTGCTGTTTGTGCACTACAGGCTTAGTCAATCACTATTACCCCAGCGCCGGCCTCATTTGCTCTTTGCTGCTCCCTCTGGTGTTTATCCTGCTTCCTTCTTGACCACCTATTAACAAACACAGTGAGATAATGTAACTAAATACAAGTTGCAATAATAAAAGGGATTTATTCAGTGCTCGTGGTGAATCAGGAAGATGCTTTCTTTTGCTCTTGGCTTGCATGCTGATTAATGGGTGAAGGTGATTTTATCTGCTTTGTTATTAACTTTCCTCCATCCTTGACTCTTTTGCTCCCTCTCCATCTTCCTCTCACGCATTCCTGGAGCCTTACCTCACCTAATGAAGATGTGCTGCAAATCTTTATTTTAAGCCCTGTCTTTTCCTGTCTCTTTAAATGGGTCCCCTGATGGTGTGAGTTTCTTAAATAAACCTACGATGATGTGAAAATAAAGCCAAGATCTTTTTTTCCTACTGAAGCTTTGTTGTGTTTATCCAAGTGCAATTCACACTTTTCTTTTTCCTGGCATGCAGATTTGGATCGAGTTCCAATAATGAAAATAATAGTCTGATCTCTTGTAAGCTACCAGAGAGAACACTTTTTTTGTCAGACAGTGTCAGATAGTTGAGGCAATATTGCTAAATGTGGTGCACAATCTTAATTATTTCTATATTATTTTAATTATGTATCACAATTAGGCATTAGTTAGTAATAAAGTTAGAAAATAGTATTTATAATAGTTTAACACTTCATATTGTACCTAAATAATTTAACACACTAATCTCAGTGTCTTTGCTTTTTCAGGTAACACAAGCAAACAACCCCACCACTCTCGAAATTTGTTCAAACTTTGCCAAATCCTGACTGATGCATGGAAACACATCTTCTTTTTCAAACTAAAGCCCACCTGCTTCCAGCCAATTAATACAGGCACAGACAGAAACACAAATGTGCAAATATATCACGTAAAATGACTGCTTAGAGAGACAAGTATATAAAAAATGGATTTCAGAGGTTTTAGAGGGCAATTTATAGAGCACGTACTTCCTGGTAATACACAGTATCCATTGTATCCTTCTCTCAACTACTGCTTTAAAATGGACTTATCCCTGTTATCTCTGACTTATCTTGCTTATCGTACATCTTGTGTTCTGATCCTGGTTTTAAGCTTTGAGAGTTTTACTCTTAGAAGATGGGCATAATATTCACTGTGCATACAGCTGAATCATACAGTATTAGGATATATTGAACAACTTATATTTAATGTCACTTACTCAGAGTAAATTATAGGTTCGCAGATTGAATGTTTTCACAGCTCACTCTCCTGCTTAACCAAATCTCTGAACCTCTGAATTTCTCTGTTGTAATTACAGTGTTTACCCATCATCTAATATGCAGCAATGAAGCGCGACACACATGTAAACCCACCTGCATCTTTCCACGCCGGCAGACATGAGCGTCTTCAAGAGTCTCATCATTTCACGTAATTTGGCAGCATGTTTAGATACGCTATTGTTCTGCATCTAGATCTGCCCTTCATCTGCTCATTCCACCTGCAGTTCCTCTGTGTTGCATTTTACAGGTAATGATGAGAGAGGAGTTTAAAATGATATTAATTTTAGAGCATAACCAAAATGTCAATCAGCTTATATTAGCAGCTGACTCTGGCCTATCAATTCTTTTTTATCCAGACAACTTTATTATTCCCACCAGATGACCTCCTGCCTAATATTGTGTTGGTCCCCTTTATGTTGTCAAAAATGCTATGAACAAGAGAATATACACATCTACATAATGCATCCATCCATCATCTATACACCGCTTAATCCTCTGTAGGGTCACGGGAGAGGGGGGGCTGGAGCCTATCCCAGCCGACTCGGGTGAAGGCAGGGGACACCCTGGACAGGGTGCCAGCCTATCGCAGGGCTAACCAAGCACACTAACATCAACACCTACGGACAATTTAGAATAATCAATTAACCTCAGCATGTTTTTGGACTGTGGGAGGAAGCCGGAGTACCTGGTGAAAACCCACGCATGCACAGGGAGAACATGCAAACTCCACACAGAAAGATCCCAGGCGTCCTAACCGGGATGCGAACCGGGGATCTTCTAGCTGTGAGGCAACGCTGCTAACCACCAAGCTACTGTGCAGCCCACATCTACATAATCATAAATTAAAGTCAAGTGAATTATTTAAAAGACGAATCATAGATATATTGGTATCAACACATATGTTGTCTGATATGCGCTGATATAAAAACAAATTTTGGAGAAAGTGAGAAAAAACAGATATTTGGGTTAAAGTAGGAATAATGTCATCAGATAGTTTGCCCCCTCTGACTCCTTCCTGCATAACACCCAGCGCTGTGTGCAGCACATGTAGCAGAGTGTATGTCACAGATGACTAGGTGCGGAGTCAAACAATGTCTTTATGATAATATGCTAACAGGTTTGTAGAAAACATTGCTAGAAAATAAACATATTTATGTGTATATATAAAAAATATACCGATATCAGAATTGTTTCCTACCAAAAAATTGTAGAAAACATTGCTAGAAACTTAATAACATTAATAATATTTTTCAGTCTAAAAATGAATCTAACATATTTATTTATATATAAAAATATACCGAAATCAGAATTTTTCACTCCCAAAAAATCCAGTATCTGTCAGGATGTAATTAATGAAATTTACACTTATGCCTGTAAATGTCAGTAATGGTGATAAACTACTTAAAACCCATATAGACTTTCAACACCTTCTCCTTTCACACAACACTGTAAAACAGTGTCATGATAGACTTAATCCCGTCCATCTGGTACCATGAAGCAGTTGTAGTAAACGCTGACAGTTATTTGCAGATAAAGTATTTGATCCAGTGCTGCATGCTGGTGTGTAGTGTCATCTGACTACTTCTGGACACAATCTCTGCCTCTCTGTCTGTCTCTCTCTGTCTTCCTGGCTCTGTGTGAGTCTCTCTGTCTCTGCAGTTTTGTGTCTTAGGTTACAGGGTAACTGGAGCTGTGTTAGTGTGTGGCGTTCCTCAATCCCCCAGAGGACCTCAGCTCCATGTTATGGTTTCCATCAGTCTTGTGCATAGCTGGAAAGAAGGTGTGTGTGTGTGTGTGCCCATGTGTGTCTGGGTGTGTCCTATTTAGGGTGGAAGTTCATACTGGCCAAGGGCTGCCCGTTATTTCTCAGCCACTATGACCGAGTTGTTTCATTGTAATGGATGCAGGATGTGCTTTGCAAATGCTGCATGTCAACAGTCTGATTTAAACACTGCTACAGTTTATATCTGTGATACTTCACATCAACAGATGACCTCACTCACTTTTTATTCTACTGCACTTATTTCCGACCTCTAACATTTTCCCTCGACCCCTTTTTTTAGATTGCAAATGCAGCAATAACGGCTCTGGATTCTGTTATACGGAATTGTGTGTGAAGAGAACAGCCTGCCGCCTAATATTTCATCCTGCTGCTGGTGCAGTATAAAAGGAATGTCGCTCACCACTGATCTCAACCTCTCACCATTAATGTTATACGGTGGATGTTGGAGCTTTTAAGTCAACACCAATAAAACATGAGTCAGTGATGAAACAACAAACAAAACTGCACTTTGACCCGCGCTTTCAGCATGCTGCAGGACGAAAGGTGTGGGCCGCGCATATGTGGGAAAGTCTGCTGATTATTGTACAGTTTTAAAGGAGAAACGGGACCAGAGAAAGTGCTTTCAGTTTCACTTACCCTCATCACTCAGCAGGTTTTGCATTCTGGACCTATAGATAAAAAGTTTCATTTTTCAACTTGATTTATCATTCTAAGCACAAGATCTTAATTCTTAAGTAGAATACTGCACAATACATTTTATTTGCTTGACAAATTGTATTTTTCCATCTCCTCTAGTTGGTCAAGATACCAACCCAACGCCTGCCACTCAACCTGATGAACCAACCACCTTGAAACAACATCTAGCCTGAGGCTGACGGTAATAAACCTCCATAAAGCCGCCAAAAGCACTGAAGGAGCAGACACTAAATACAGGAAATCAGCAATAAAATGCCAATTATCCCAAGGTTTTTCAGCTTCACTGTATTTCTGTTCTGCTACCTCCTGGAGCGCATCTGAGCTTATCACTAGTTAATAGTTTATGCTCTAAAACATCCTGAACATAACTGAAAACTTCAATCAGCAAGATTTAAGCATGTAGACAGAATTCTGTGCAGAAATATGGTTCTCAATAATATTTTCAGCACACTCCATTAAATGTTATGATGTTAGGACTGTGGAGTGAATTAAAAATCTTTAATCAGGTCATTTATAGAATCTCTCGGCAGCCTTACAATAAATCTTTTCTCATCCCAAAAGATTATTTTCACTTTTAGATATTTATTGTTTGTTCAAGAAGAACACTGAAGAAGAAGTGATAAACTTGTACGTGCATATATATATGTATATATATATATATATATATATATATATATTAGAATAACATACTGTATTATTCAGTCCAATCCAGTTGTTAATATTGGATTGTTATTAATCTTAACAATTCAATATTAACAACTGGATTGTTAATAATAATACATTTATGTGTTCTTCACTTTAATGTTGACACTGGTAAAAATAATTTACTTTACTATATATAGTTTAACTGATATATTTTCCCTCAGGGATCACTAGTTTATTTCCTAATGTATCGATAACATTTAACCTAGTCTATGATATTGTATCATAATTTCTTTGGTGATTATATTTTCTGTTATTGAGCTAAATCTGCATAGTAACGAGTGACCAAAGTTATCAAATAAATGTAGTGGAGCAACAAGTACAATATTTGTACAATATTTGTTTATATTTCTCTCAACTGTTATAAAGTACTAACTATAAAGAAATAAAACACTTGAAATACTCAAGTAAAAGTACAAGTAACTCAAATTGTACTTAAGAACAGTACTTGAGTAAATGTCCTTAGTTACTTTCCATTGCTGCACTGAAGTCCCCCATGTTGTAATATGCTTCACAGTGATTGGCTCATTTATAGATGTAACCAGTAACAGCCAATCAGACATAGATGTGAGGAGGCAGGAGCTATTTTGGGTACTACTTCTGGAAGTAATTAACCCCATTTATTATTTTATATAGAAAATGTTAGGTAACTCCCAGCTGGAGAACTTGGCTTGGATTGCAGCTTGGATTGCTAAGAAGATCCCTTGGTTAAACAAATGTCAGAATAATTAATGTCCACATTGCAAAAACAATTGGTTCTTTGCTGAAAAAGCTGGAGATACAAGCTTGTATGCATACAGTTACCATGGAAAAAGGTTTTGGTAAGAGATATCCTTCCGTCACATGAGCTGTTAATGGTACATGGAAGGCAAAATGTGAAAACACATTTTGTTCACAGCAGGGACAAAGAATTGGGTTTTGATTGGGTTTTTCTCCATGGCAATGGATCCAGAGACTCATGGGGATTGTAATATTTCAACCAAAATGATGGACAGTATATGATTTCTCATAAATTTGAAATAAATGAAACTGGAGGCTATAACAGAAACTTATAGTTGTTACAGTATATAAGAGTTCCTTGTTCCTGTGCTCAATAAGCAAACAGTTTCAAGTAAAAACTGACATGGGAAGATAGATTAGGCAAACTACTTCCAGAAGCAGTAGCTACTTACAGAATGCTATTCATGCAGGGTTATGGGGCAGAAATGATCAGGTGTTTCTCGAAGTCAAGGCAATGCATCTATTATGTGTCAATGTTGAATATGCTCATGCCCACACTGTTGCCTCCCACAGCTGACCTGACAATATGTGATTCTCCTTTTGATGACTTTATTAGGAGGTAAATGATGGCTGTTCAAAGATTCCCTTTATCAGTGATCAGTTGGCTATCAAACAGACATCAGTTAAGCTACCATGTCATGGTAATAGTAACAGTAAGCTGTGGCTACAATTTGTTTGCTACTTCTTGGTTCAACTTTGTTGCTGTGCTGTTCAATTTGAAATGAGCATAAATTATTGCTTTGTAGCTCTGCATGCTTGCATATGATGCTGTACTGCTGGCTGCTTAGTATGCTGTGCAGCTGAGTCTGTGTTGCATTCTGTATATTCATTTGCACCAGTGTTCTTTTAAAAATAAGGCCATCTAGCAGTTGGGCTGAGTTCTGGTGGTGATGTCTGGCAAGTGCTTGCCTTGTTGCTTATGTGCTTTGAATACTCCTGCATGAGCTGAACTGACCATGGGCATATTTTCCCCTGGCTGTTGGGGTTTGCTGTAGGCATTTTTTGTGTGTGTGTGGGGGGGGGATTTTTTGATTTTAGCATAGTTCAGTGGTCTTCATATCATCATGCAAATATGCAGGTGCTGTCTGACTTATTGCTAATTTGGTTTGGGTTAAGAGAGAAAAGAAGCATAAGAGCAATGTATTTTTCTCTATATGGTCAAAGTACATTTTAGTCCCAGTATATTTCACTCAAGTCAGTACATTTTAAATAATTTGTTGTATATTAATCTCAAAGGGGACATTATTTATATTTCAGATGAGAAGGGATTTGCTTGCATTCAAGGGGAGTTGCAATAAGGCCTTGATTCACTTGGTTTACCTGCTGTTAGTTTAGGATATTCATCTTGAATTATTGAGAAGGGCTTGCTAGCATTCAAGAAAATTTGCAACAGATTCAGGAACGCTTATCGTAGTTGTCTGGGGGAAATCTAAGAGCTAGTATCTCCCTCCTAGTCTTTTATTATTAAGCAGAGAGATATTTTGTTTTGGGGAGATAAGCTCTGACTCATATTTCTGCAGTTTATGGAATAAAGTCTGTGTTGCCTTAGTGCATTTCTTGCTTGATTTTTTTCTACAGAAAGTATATTCCTTCAGCAGACATAATATGATTCTTATTATTGTTATTCTGCTGATCATGCCCATGCCATCACTATTTGCTGCTGCAGCATCCTCATCCAACCCAGCCTCCTCCCATTGTTGATTTAATTTTAATGTTCATGTATGTTTTTACTGAGGGAAAAATAAGAGAGATTAGCTCTCTTTGCACAATCCTTGTCTCTCCACAGATTAGTTGAGAGCTTCCTTAAACAACAGCCCTTTGCACCAAATCAAGCTATAGTCTTTTGCCATAAATTGCTTCCTTTATGTTGCCTTGACTGAGTTTAACTGCATGGGCCTCACCATAGAGCAACTGCATTTTTTTTGCATATCTTTCATCAATTTTATCAGTGTAGTTATTATTATTATTATTATTAAACAAGGAGTTGGGTTAATGAGTTGCTGTTATTACTATCACACTTGTAGCACATGAAAATGTTTTAAATCCCCTGCGACCCTTAGCGTCACACGACCCGCATGACATGTGTAAGACAGCAGCAACCTTGGCCCCGACAGCCAGTGTGGCCCACTTTGTTGTGGTCATCGTTGACAAATCAAAGTTCTCTGCTAAGTCTGCGGTCTGCAAGGTCAAGGCCTCGACTGAAGTTATTCTCTCATGGGATTAAGACAGCAGAACGGCCTCCTTATTCTTCAAAAAACGGATGGGGTGCTAATCTGAGTGCTCCCCCTGTGATCCTGTGACCACAGTTTTGAAGTTGAGGTAGCGGGCCACTGGATGGCTCCTGATTGAAATAAGTTTAACCTCACAACCCCTTGTGCAAACCGCTTTCTCCCTTGATGAGCATTGCTCATTCGAACACACCTGGACTTCAGAGGCCACTGGAACAATATGTACAATGTCAAACTGTACTGATGTTGGACATATTTAATTAATGATTTCTGGGATCTTTAGAGTAATTATAATGGCATGTTTTCTTACTGGCCAACGAGAGAACTGTGTCAAGACAAATCATAAAAACTGCTGATGGTTAACACACTTTTTTAAAGGAGAAAATACTACACTTAACTTTGATAGGTGATGTTTGTGCAATAAAATAATATGTAGCTGGCTGTGGATGTGTATTTTGTTGATGCCTGAGCTAAATGCTGACATTTTTATTGTGTTTGATTGGTTTCATTTGTTTATTTAGCTTGTTTTATCTATTTTATTGTGTGTTGTGTATTTTATTTCACTCTGCGTGCTTTAATTTGCCTCGTTTTCTTTGCTGTAACGCTAAACTCTTGCAATGTTGATTTTTCAAGGTGAAGCATTTACATAACGGCTATACTTTTACAGTTACTATAAACATCTTAGTATATAAATGTTTATAATATACATGGTTGTAGAATGTAAGCTTTCATAATTTGTTGGGATGCAAAAGACACTGTCAACACTACCTCCTCTGAAACTTAAATAATGACACTTAAATGATACTGAGCAAATCCTTCTGTAAAATTTTAGTTACTTAAAAAACACAGGCGCAACTAATAACTTTACTTAAAGGCCTTTTATTGGTGCATTTGTCGTTGCTTGTGTTCTCCTAATTTAAAATGACTATCCCCCCTTGCACCGTGGTTCATGTCACTGCTCGCTCCACAGCTGGCCCGCGGCGGCGTGCTGACAGATGTGTGCCTCCTCGGTGACACATGGTGTTGCCAGCAGCTTCTTTTCTCTCTGCCAGCGAGACACTTCACTGGTAGGATGGGGAGGGTGTAACACCGGAGGCTCACTCTATTCCACCCAAATCTCAGCCCTGCCAACACCTCAGTAAATCAGTGGGAGTCGGTAGTGCGGCAGTCCCTTGGAACCACATGAGAACATGCAGGAACAAGTAGAAGATGTAGAGCTGTATCCAGGGCCTCTGAAAGTGAGCAAGAATTCAACCTGCCAGCCACCTGGGCATCCCTCAGTGATGGCTCTGCTTCATTTAAATGTGCCAGCGAGCAGTGCCAGTAAGCAAGCTTGGAAATTATCAAGGCCTTGTTAGTGGCATAGAGTGTTTACTTTAAATGGAATGCAGCCATTATGAATCTCATGTTATGCTACACCTGTGACAAGAAAAAGCAAACAAACAAACACAAACTGTTAAACACCTGTTTAAAATAGACCCCTTTTCCTGTGTGAAACAAACACTTTGTTTATTATGCACTATTAATCTTTCTATAAGCCCCTGTACATTTGTGTGTAGCTGCCTATTTAGCTATAAAAGAAATGAAATCCATGCTCCTACAAGTGTGTTAATGCCATTTTGTGCTCTCGTCTCTCTCACACATACAGGCAAACGGATGTGCCCTGGTTGACTGAATATACTCAAAGCATTGGTGGGTGTCTGTGCGGATCCATCAACCGTTGTCATGTTGCTATAATTTATGAGTGACAGCAGATATATGATAAGAGATGTGGCAGAGTAAATCGGATTCCCAAAGGTCACCGGCAAGGTCTAGGGGAGGGCTTCATTATAGCAGATTTTATCGATGTCCTTCAATCATGTTTGTGTGTTGGTGTGTGCGCCGAGTGAGAGCAGGGACAGTGAGTATGCACAGAGGGATGGACCTGGGAGCACAGACAAAACCAAAGTAAGTGAACTTCCTGAACTGCTTGTTTACTGCAAAGCTTTGAGATGTTTCATTGGTGGCTCCAAAATATGCGTGCTTGTCTTTGTGCCTTTGCGTGATTGGCTGAAGGTGCATGTGTTCATCTGCTTTGTTGCTCCGTGCACAAGTCGGACAGCCACAACTTTGTGGTTAACAGCATATGGTTGTTTGCACATATCTGTGTGTCTACACTGGGCCTTTTTTCTGAAATGGAAGAGGAAAGGATTTGGTCCGCTGGTGTATGGCAGCGTAATTCCTTCTTCCCTTTCCTGGCCTTGGTTCTCTTCACTTGCAAGTGTGACTGCAATTTGCACACTGTCTTCAGGTTCAGATTTACGACCTCTCCTGGCTTTGTTTAACAAAAGAGGGGATTGAAGGCAGAAGGATCCATCGGGCCCCGGCGAGCAGGGTTCTTCGGAGAGCGCTACTTAATTGATGCCAGATCTTTTTAGGGGTCAATCCTAAATGTATTTGAGAGGAGGAGGATCAGTACAAAGCAGCGTACGCTATATGTTCATGATGCGGAATTAAGCATTGGCATAGAGATCTCAAAGCCCAGCGTCTAGCCCATACACTGAGGCACAGTCTGGGCATGCTGCATGGAGACAATCACACTCGTAAATATCTGAATGCATTAAAGCATGTGTGTCTGTGTGTGTGTGCACGTTTGAGTGTGCGCAAGAGCTTTCTCACAAGTGTCAGTGCCTCACTGTGGCGTGAGTAAGTAGGGTGTTGACCCCATCTATCCCTGGAGAGCATATGGATGCAATCACGCAGAGTGAGAGAGAGAGAGAGAGAGGGGGAAAAAAATGTAAGAGCTCAAATAAGAGGAAGGAGAGAGGGGTAACTTAGAGAGAATAAGGGAAGAGCGATAAATTGGCGTCTGGCTTGTGTATTTGGAAGACAGAAAATCTCCTTAATTCCTTGTTCTTCCTTCCCTTTATGGATTTGCCAGTGAAGGGTTTTGGTTATGTCAAGCTGTGACGGTTTCCTCACCGACTCTTGTTAAGAAGGCGAGGGATGATTGTGGTCACTTTGATTCTTTCTTTTCTGGACACGGCCAGTAGCTAATTAGCATGAAAATACAACAGTTCCATTCTTTTTTTCTTTTTCTGGGGAATTATAGGAAACAATAACTTATTGTGGTAGCCTGTCACATATATTGAGTGTTTATGAGGATCTGTTTTCTCTGTGAGAGCAAGGGGGGGGAGAGAAGAATGCCTGACTGTCATGCATCTGGAGCGTAATGAAAATGATTGCTCCAAATGATCAGCCGTAGTTCCACTCTGACTTTTCTTAATGCATAAATTCATGGCAGCCATCATTCCTAATCGTGACTCTTCCTGGCATGTTGTCACACATGCGGAGCCCCACATTCCTCTGGTGCGATTCTGTTCATTTAGTCTGATCAACATCTCAGCGCTCTCAGAGTCCATTACTTGCAATTTACTTCTCCCCTCGGCATGTGGACACTGGCAATTCTTATTGAAGTTACCTCACACGCTCGCTCGTCTGAGGCTGCAGGCTTCACAGTTTACCAGAAAGAGAAGTTGTTAAACTGACTGGCTAAGTAATCACCAGAGAGATACCTTAATTAGCGCACCAGTGTAAACATACTACTAGCCAGTAATGCTTTGAGATTATTTTTGCAGCGTTAGCCAATATCCACCCCTCTGCCGCCCCTTACTCTAACTACTGCAAATGATTGTCTTTGAAACTGCCACATGTTCAAAACGCCTTGGAGTTTTTTTTTTGTTTTTTGTTTGTGATCAATCAACACCATATGCTAATTTGTCAGCAAACACGAGCTCTAATTACGTCCTTTCACAGTTAATGAAACGTTCGCCTCCGTTTTTTAACTCGCATTTCTAACTCGTCTCTATCTTAACTCGTGCAGCTACAACAATAAACTACATTGACTGGTAGGGGCCTCTTAAAAAAAGTGACTTGTTTTTAAGGCTGTTTGCATGTCAGAGTCTGAGGAGAAAATCAATGATGCTAATTAGTGTTCCAAAGGCAGACTTTGCTGTGCGCTGATTACTCTGAACTAAGTGCCAAGGGATTAGGGTGGACTTGCCTCACAGACTCAGGAGGCAGAGGAGCTATTAATTAGAGAGCTGCATGTGTGTGTGTGTGTGTCTGTGGAAGCGCCTGCTCGCACATGTGGGTCTGTGAGAATCCAGCATGTACCATTATTTTTACCTCGGCTTCTCTTTGTTTGAAAGACTGGACCCATTAAGTGCCGCGCTATGCACGACTCTACCCCGTGCATCTCCTCCTCCTCTTGCATGTTGATGCATTGCAAACATTTACCTGCCAGAACCAGCGGGGTCAAGCAGGAGGCTCTGCAAAACACTGCTCAGGAGGAGAGGTGTGTTTATATATGTGATTATCGCTTTGACCTCTCACCCCACGCCGAGCCATTTGTAATACAAACAAAAGGGAAGCACCCCGCAGGTTTTTGTGGCGCTTCATGTCGCACCTTTCACGAGTAAAGAGGGTAGCGCTCTGCTCCTCTCAGAGCACCTTGCCACTTCGGAGGTCACATGTTTCCCATTGAGAACAGTTTACTTCCATCGAGACATATTTCCGTAAGCCTTTGATTCAAACCAGAGACAAACGAGGGTCTCTCTCTCTCTCTCTCTCTCTCTCTCTCTCTCTCTCTTTCTCTCAAGTATGTTCCCCTTTTCAAAACCCTCCATCCTGAACTGATTTCCACCGGCAGGACTTTCTGTGCTTTTTTTTTTCTTCCAGGCCGGTACCTCTGTAGCCTTCCAAAAAGGTGTATTGAAGGTTATTTTTACACTTCATTATAACTAATGGACCCCGAAAGCATGACATGTGGGACGGTGCGGGACTGGCAATGAGAGGAGGCATGTCCGCTTTACAGAGTAGGTTGGGTTTACATATTTATTCCCACTTGCTCGAAACCAGCCTGCTTTTAAATCGGGTTTGGATTTCACAGGCTGCTTCACATAACCATCTGTCTGTCTGTTTGAGTTTGATAAATTCTAATCATCCCAAGGTTTGACAAATTATGATAACGTCTTTGTGCTCAGATCTGTTGTGATCGGTTGTTCACTTCAAAACTATCCCTTTCGTGCTCACCGGTCGTTTCATTTTGCTCTCCATTGTTTGCTCACACTCAGCAATGAGCTACAGAGATGCAGTCATTCACCTTAGCTCAGTGTTGAGCACTGCAGCAAAGTCAAACCCATCAGGGATGTTCTTTATTATATTATTTTCATAACATCTCACATTCATAGTGTTTGATGCTATCAGAGTTCTTTCTTGTGTCTCTGAAAACAAATGGATTTTTTTTTTATTGTCGATGTTTCATGTGAAGTGAGATATTTATCTCAAGCTGACATGCAAATTACACCTTTCAGCTTTAGCTATTATCATCAGTTAATGTGTATTTTTAGTGCCTTTTTCTTCAATAGCATAGTTTTGGAAAGTCCAAGTACCTCACAGTCAGTAACTATAACTCAGAGTATAGTGTTGTCCATGGATTTTTTTTTTGCATGCAAATACTCCTGCCTCTTTCTCCTATTGTTCCCATCTATTCTTCATGCATTTAAAAACCCTGCATTTTGCTTCAGTGCAACAAAGTAGATATTTTTAGTGTGTCAATAGTTATTCAAATTGCACAGTGCCTGGAAAAACATTCCAGTCTGGTGTAAAGTGAAGATGGAATTGAGTTTGTGAAATGTATGAGCTTGCAGAATGCAAATGGATCAGTTGATAGAAAAAGAAAAGCCCAAACCATGTTTGTTTTTCTGCTCAGTTTTGCTGGATTATGGAGAAAAGTAAATGGTAAATAAATTGCAACAACTTATGATTTTATCTTCATACGTACAACATGCTAATCTTAAAAGGCACCAAATATGTTTTTCTTCAGTTTAATGGGATTACATTGATCTTAAAATAATTCAAGAAGTTTTAAATCCCTTGAAGCAAAACAAACAGAATATGTTATCAGACTCACAAAGTCCTTCATAAAAGCCAGCAGTGCGACTGCAGCAGCCTCATACAGAATGAAGCTGCTACTGTAGTGCATCCCTGTGGTGGAGCTACTTCGAGTAAGAGAGTAAGAGTGGATGAACTTCTCTTTGGCTGTGAGTCTGTGGTCTTGGGATTTTCATAAGCAGATAGAGATCCGTTTGATGTCTTGGTGCAGCTGCACCCTGTGGTGAAGTGGTGCAGCTAAAGAGAGAGAACGCGGAGAGAACCCGCTAAGAGAGAACACATCAGTGCCACTCACAGGAAGGAGGTGAATGGAAAACAACAAACAAAGTTTAATTGTTTTTGAAACTGAAGACCTTTGATTGCAATGAGCAATATAACATCAGTAATCAGAGGGAAAACATTTAAAGTGATTTCATTCCTCAAGATGGTGTTGTTTTTTACTGCCAGTTAACTCAGCAAGTTTTCAGAATGATATAAGTGACAAAATAGTTCCTCAACTTACTTTAACATTCCTTATTTTTTTAAAACAAGGCAGGACTTTTAAATTGTTTTTAATTTAAAAATGTGACAAAGTCATGCAATACATTAGAGTTTGGCGACATCGTTGAAAAAATGTTCACTATAAAATTTAAGATTTCAGTTGATATTGAAACATTGATCATTTTTAATGCCCCATTTGCCCCAAGACCAGGAGAAAGAAGGTTTAATTTGAATCTAATTTAACCACTGTAGCTTTTTATCAAGATATACTGGTAATAATGTTAATGTTAACAAACTAATGAAAGACATACAAATATAAATAAAAACAAATAAGGATATAGTAATGATCTACTCTTGATTCGCATTAAACAGAAGAAAGAAAAAAGCAAGTAAAACCCTGAGTAGGAGGGTGACGAAGGCAAAACTGCTCCACTGCGTTGAGACAGACATCCTGCACCAGCCACCGCGTACATCCCAGTGTCAAATCCATCAGCTTGGCTGTATGTTTACACAACAAAATCTGTCTCTCAAAGGTAACCACTACAGCTTCTACCAGGAGAGGTCTGCAGGTGCTGACTGAGGAGATAAGAGGCCTAGGTGGCTGCAGACTTGCATGCCTTGGAATACCTCCAAAAAAACCAAAGGGGGAGTGGGTGAAGGAGCTCCATTAACAAGGTATATTATAGGCTGCTTATGAGCCAGAGACAGAACAAGCTTTGTTTTTTTGGTTCATACCACCAAGTCTTGTGCTTTTGTTATATCCTTTACGACGTTTGCATGTGACACATTTAAATGAAACTACAGAACATTCTTTCGAATATCCTTCTTATTGCTATAATGAAGTATCTTATTGCTATCCCTTTATCGCCCTGCCTACAACACATAACCACTTCCTTCTTGGTGTGCAGTTTAACTGTTGATAGACTTGTTAAACTGTGGCAGCGTCTGTTTGAAAACCCACAAAGGGAACCCTATCTCCTCTCATTCTTTTTTTTCAGTCTGTGGGATTTCCTTACACAAATTCACATGCAAAAAATAAAGGAGTTTTCATTCTGTAAATCAGATAATCTCCCACATGATAATCCCTTTACTAATCTTTCAAGTATTTTGTCATTGTGGATCCATTTTTCTGCCAGTTGCACAGTTTCAGGAGAGACCTCAGGAGCATTTGCTATTCTTCCCCTCAGTAGAATGGAATTAGACAGCAATTTTGGGGGAGGTTTGGTGCATATTACATCTAATTGAATTACTCCTCCAATCCCTTCAGGCATCCCCCCATTTAAACATTAGGCAATACCACTTGTGTCACGTTCAGAGGCCCTCCCTCAGTGGACGGGAGGACGCTTATTCAATAAAGCCCGTATTAAAAACGCAGAACTCACACACCCCTAATTGTTTTCACCCTGCTTTAATAAAAGATGTTATTAAAGGGGAAAAACTTCTCTGAGTTGGCGGCTACTCTGGAGACTGTGTTTGCATTTTGCCAAGATGGTGGAGATTACCTCGAAGGACTCTTTTTAACTGAAAGCCTCGAGACAATATTCCAATTATGAAAAACACACAGGAGGAAAGGGAGCTGGGACTAAGATGGAACTAAACTGTGACCATTTACAAAGGCCCACATTATGAAGGCCACCTTGGGACCATCGCTAATCTCTAACAGGTCATGTGTGAGTGGTTGGGCGGCGCAGATAGTGTAACATATACAGGCATGTAGGGAGACAGGTTTTGTGTTGGCGTTCTTGACGCAGCAGGGTGCAGGCCTGAGATTGAAATCATGCTGAGGTGTTACTATAGATCTCAGTGTGTATGGCAATGTGATAGAACCATTTCCTGCTCTTTGGAAAGTTATTCTTTATTTCATGTGAACAAGGAATAAATCCAGGATTCATACTTTTAGGGAGCAGTATGAAAAAAACAGCCTTCAAGGGATAAGATGACTGACTGCATTGAAGGAGATCATGAATATACAGCAGCAAAGTCACATCCCAGCAGACACAGAGTCAACACAGCTCCTTAACCTTGCTGCCAAGCTGATCCAGGGTGGTGCCTGTGAGTGTGTGCGTGGCGGGGACGGTTTAGGGTGGCAAAGGTCGCGGCGTGGCCCGCCATCGGGTCGCGGTGTGTATCCCATCAGAGGATGAAGGTAGAGAAAACAAACAGAAAAAGAGAAAGATGAGGAAGGAACCCAAAAAAACATTAGTGAACAGAGGGAGGAATAATAGTTTTTTCTGGATGTTTATTTGAACATGGAACAGAAGAGAAGGAGGTCACTGTGGGGATTTAAGGGTGGGGAGTAATAAAGTCAAGATGTAGCCAAAGCCCCCCTGCTGACTCAGGTCACTTTACCTAAGTAAGGCCCCCGGAACTGAAATAGGAGGACACTATTTGTCTATTCACACACGCGGGAGAAAGCTGGCCTGTCACAATAGATTACCATGTAGGGTCTGTTTCGGTATGTAGTTTTAAAAGGTGGCATACATTATTGTATTAATAGGAAACCGCAGTCAGGCGAGTAGCAAGGGATTCATTCATTCAGTGCTACTTTTGCGGAATGATTAATAGGATGGAAACAGAAAAATCCTCAACATGGAATCTTTTAGCCATGCTTAACTCGAATTATCTCAACAACCACTAGAGGGTTTGCCATAGCATTTTGTACAGACATTCATGGCCCCTAAAGAATGAATACTACTGATTTTGGTGACCCTTTTTGTTAGCACAATGCTCAGGTTGGCATTTTTGTTTCTAAGTCAACTTTCTAAACAGCTGTTGGATCCATTGGAGACCAAAAACTAGTGGTGTCTTTTCATATAATCCTGCTTTCAGGTCAAAATTTTCATTCATCCAGTATCTTTTTTTCATGACCAAACAAACCAAAGTCAGCCTCAGGTATAGTTGGTGTTTGGTGCATATTAGCCAAAAGATCATTGTAATTTCATAATTTCGGTAAATTTTGAAATAAATCATTCCTAATGCATGTCAGTACTATGATAGATGATGCTTCAGTGTTGTGTGGCGTCTCATTCAAGGAATTGTATTTATCCATTTTTCATTCTTCTCACTCAGGACAGCTTACTACTTAAAATGCATGTTAATGTTGCTATCTGGTATTACATTTCACCCTCACCACCCCATGCCTCAGATTGATAGGTGGAAACAACTGCATCCATAATCATTCCTATTAATCAAATGCTCGACTGCTGAGCCTTTTTTTTTTTTACTTCATTTGTGTACTACCGTGTTTCCTATTCCATTCAGCATACATTTAGCTCCCTCTGCGCCAATCGTGTGTTCACTCCTCTTTTTTTTTTGCCCGGTACTCATCTCATGTTTTGATCTGGGGTGAATGCATTATTTATTAGATGTTAAGGGCTCCATTGCGAACTTTAAGTGGCAGTGTGTTGTATTTGCTTAATGAATGGGGTTAGAGGAGATCAAAGCTGGATATATGACAGATGACGGGAAGGGAGGTGGGGTAGATGCCGAGATTTGGCTTGTCTGACTTAATTGCTGCCTTGCAAGAAGAAATCTCATCAAGTTGGATTTTGAAGAGCTCATGCTCGGTTTCGAACTCTGGGGGAATTTTTTTAATGGTGTTTAAAGAAACGGTCTTTCCAGACACATTTAGCATCATTTAGCTTCAATTAATAATGTTGCTTTATTGGGGGTTCAAACCACTACTTTAAAATGTTTTCTTCAAGGATTTTAAAGTGAGTATTTGCAATTAACCACCTTCATCATAGTCAGTCATCTAATTCTTCAACTTTATAATACCAAAATTATGTTAATAGCTGCCATGTACTGTAACTGTAAATATACAGTGACTGTTACAGTATATTATCCGATCCTGTAAACTGTAATTGTCCTAATATTTAAAAAAAAAATCTGTATCAGTTTACATCAAACCAAGCTGTTCGCAGTGACAGCTGACAGCAACATTTGATGATGTGGCTTTAAGTATCAAATGACCCCCAAACAGTAGTAAAAAGCATGACCTCATTATGGGAAAAAAATTCAGTAGCAGGAAAAAAGTTTCCCCTGGACTTTATACTGTAAGTCCTTGTCTGCATGGCGCCTGTGAAGCTAGCTGGCTAGCTAGCCACTCCTCTCTCCTCTCTCCACAGATCATTAGCAGTCATGCTCCAACCCTTTGAAGTCTGTGAGGTCTGCTGTGTCTGTCATAGCCATGCAAATCCAGGGGACAACCCCAGCCACCTGTTCTCCAAAACATCTGTCCGCGGACTGAGGCTTCACTCTGGCACTGTTCAGCTGCCTCACTTGACTCTGATCCTCAAAGGGCTGGAGGATGGCAAAGAGGCTATTTATAGGGCCTCACTTGATATGCTAGTGCAGACCTTATGCTCTCTAATGAACATACCTTTCAGTATGAGTGCAAGCTTAAAACAGAAATTTGTTACTTGTCCAGATTGTGTACTCAGTGCAAAACTCTACTGCAGCCAAGTTTCGGTGTAAGTTTTTGTAGCCGTCTGCTCTGAGAAACTACAGAAAGCTTTCATAATTAAGATAATAAAACCTAACTTTTCTGTCCAAACACATATTATCTCCCAATCTGAAATAATGATATAATCTTATATACTGATTTTACCCCCTCAGATCCACATTACACATGTAGACTGCCTCTTAATAAGTCACTTCAAAGGCCAACTCTACGTCCTTTGAAGGAGAAGTAGTGGAGAACTTTTGTTTAGAAAGACTCGTTGATGCAAGTTTCGGTTCAATCAGAGTATGCCTTCAACGCTGATATGCTGTATTACTTTTAATGAAGTCCTTTATCTGCAGGCTGTAAGACTTCTCCAGCTTATCCTTGCCCTCAGTACTGCGAGACTCAAGATCGGTGCCCGTCTCTGTTGGTGAAGAACCAGATCAGACCACTTGAGTTTCTTAGGGAGATTCAACTGCACAATGATGAACACATTCATTAAACCAAACAATTTATTAGTTCACAATACTTTCTGAGAAAAACTTCCTGTTTAAGACCCAGCAAGAAACTAAAAAATAATGTACTCCATGACTTTGCCTGCTCATGGGGCTTCTCCAGGAAAGATTTGATTTCTCAGCCATGCACTCGGTCCTCAACAAACAGGGGCACCTGGCATTCATGATTAACTCACCACCGAGCATTCAGGAAACAGGGCAGAGTGATGTAAAAGTTGGGTAATGCCCATCCTTCCAAAACTATGCAGTGGGCTTGCCAGATTTTTTCTTTTTTTCTACCAAGGGACAGATTGTTTTGCATGTGTCTATTTTTCATGACAACCGTATCGTGGTAGGGGACCACTAGAAAACTGACCCACATGCCAGGGGATGTGGGCAGAAAGCGGCCTTTTGATTGGCTGCCAACAAGATTACAGAACTGTAACAGGCCACCTGAGAGGTTGTTGTAGGGGAGTGTGGAAGTCCTGGTGATTGTCATGACTCCTGGCTCAGGTTGTACGAAACCAAACTTCCTAAGAAATAAGTAAAAAAATACAATGTTATGATTATTTATGCTTGGCTCTCTAAAGAACCCTGAGGCTAATCTGAAAACACACACCTTGCTGGATTCTGTGGCCACACTTGGAAAGAAGTATGTACTGCAGGAAAGTGTATTGTAACGCCAACATCAGGAATACATTATCAAACAAAGGCTTGTGGAAGAGAATGCAAATACGGTCTTGATAATTCCCCCATTTTCAATGCAGCGCATTTTAATTGTGCTAGTAATCTGGCACAATTAACAAAGCCAGCCCTCAGGGGTGTTACGTTAGTACTGACCCAGCAACAACAGGACATCAAGCATCTGTCAACAACCTATGCAGAGAAATGTAATCCCCAAGAATAAAGTCGACACTGTCACTGTGCATTATACAACATGAAAAGTAAAGTTAAACAATACAAGGTGGATACAATGCAACTTTAGACTCTCAAGCACGGAATCAGTGGACTGTTGGACGTGCTGAAACACTATCGGGGCTCGGTTACAGTAGCTCGGTACAGTATGAGACTGTAAGCGCAGTCTTGGGAAAGTTAGCAGCTGCGTAGCCTCTCCCTCTGCAGGGAGATGGAGATCAGTGGAGTGTGTAAGAGTAGATGTGCATGAGGGGGAGACCTGCTGATCCAGGTGTTGAATGCTGCCTGGCACTCTGACAGCTGAAGGGAAAGAGAATGCACGCTTTAATGCACATAGAGATATAGTACAGATGCATGCACATGCATAGCCTACAGGAAAACACACACATGCACATGGACTCTGGTGCACACACAAGCAGTGTTGTACCATATTGTTTCCACCGGATGCATGCTGCATTATCCTGCCAACCATTCATTTGGAAATGCATGAGACAGAAATTCCCGTTGGGTGCTGTGCCAGGGTTTATAGCTCAACACTGTACAACTGTTTTCTGTGTCTAAGATTTGAGCCATGATGATGGGCTGAATCAAAGCTATGGCAACACCCATTTGAAGTTAGCCTGACATCTCGGGAGCAGCAGACTGTTCTGTTGTGAGCCAATTACAACAACGTGCTTTCAGCCCATTGTACATTCTTTCACAGCTCAAATCTTTGAGGAAAAACCCTTAGACCCCAAGCTAGCTGTGCCTCTGGCACCATCTGTAAAGAATATGACTTCGGCTCTAACTGCAACCAGCTTCACACTCTATTGTTGTTTTAAACTCGTAGCCATTTTGGAAAATCAGTCTCCCCGTCTTCAAAGTTCTCTGGGATTATGGGATTGTATAGTTTTGTGTCAGAAAGACCAAATAAGTTCTTCGTTTGTCTTTTAATCAACTTTATTTTCAACACTTTCATGCCAAGTTACACCACATTTCAGATGTTTATTTAACAACTCTTTTCCCAACTTTTCTCTCTTTTTGGCTTTGTGACCCTTTGATATAAAACAATGTCTACTTGGATTAATTTTTCACAGGGTGCATGTGTGGAATTGCTCAGCGAACAAGTAGTTTTTGCTTTTCATTTCTAGTTTCACCTGAATCGTTTTAAAACACCTTATGAGGCAAAATAATACAGCACTCCTCAAGAAAATAAGAGAAAAGTACAAAATGTAATGAAAAGAATTAGCTTCTGATTACCGAACATATCTCACAACTCCTTAAGCATGTGTTACACTTTCTGCAACCATTATTGCAATAAGGTCTGCTAAGGTCAGAGTGATGTATATTCAACAATGTCCATGAGAGTCTGTATAAACCCTTTTGTGGATATGTGCATGCGGCCCAAAACCCATGTCCAGTGTTAACTACGCTGCAAGGGCAGTGGTAGACATGCTCAGAAGTTGTACAGAATACATGATCGATTATGCATTTAAGGAACACATCCTCCAAGTGGACTGCAAGCAGACTAGAAAACAGTATAACAACAACAATTTGCATTCATGGTGTCCGTAGCTGCCTGTGTGTGGGTCTGCAAGGAAGTAGCGGTATATTCAAGGCCTTAGGATGGCCAAGGCCGAGGCCAAGGATTTACAAACCAATGAGAACTACAGATCTCAACCAAAGATTAGATCAAAGGGGATGTTGTACAATCTTTACACAGTAAGAAGAATAGTAACTAGCAATTATTTTGATAATGGATTTTTATACAAATTACCGTCTCTGTTATCAAATTGTTTAAGAAATGTCAAGAAATAGTGATGCATACTCACGTCAACCATTGTTTTGTGTATGTGAGTATTGCAGGGATCAAACTTGTGACCATCCAGTTACAGGATCACCTCTTTGAAAACATTCACCTTGCCTCTGCTTATTAAACCTCATGCCATACTGCATAGTGCTGCACAGTACACCGTTAGTAGAAAATTACTGTCATACATTTCTCTTAAATGTGATACTAATCCCCATTTCATTAATACTGATTCTTTAATTCTTTGATTTTAACCAGTGTTTTGCTAAGACCAGCATTTCCGATGATTAACGTCGATGTACCACAGTGGGATAGTGTGTCTGTGTGTGTGTCTGTGCAGCTTTCTGCTTCCTCTCCCTGCAGGTATGGTGGGCGTGCCAACTGATTCTTTCTTTCCAGCAGCTTTCATGGCTCCGAGACATGGCTGCGAATCCAAGCGCTGATGCCGACCATCCGCAGCTTGTGGATAAGGTCGACGCACAAAGCAAAATATGGAATTATTTCGCTTACGTAGCCAACTGTGAGGGAAAGCCTACGGATACCTCGAAGCCTGTCTGCCAAAGATGCTTTAAAGCTACACAGACTGAGGGAGCCAACATGTCCACCTTCCTGAAGCATCTTGCTAACAGAGATGCATAGAGAATTCCCAGAGCGACATGCTAGCGAATGTGTTAGATAATTTAAATACGTCATGCCCTTAAATATAAGTCAAGCCAGTACGATTAATTTTGCAACAAGTCAATTTATGTCACTTTTGCAGTTTGGTTATTAGCTAAGAGCAAGGACAATTGTTTAAATAGTTTTTTTTTTTTTTCAATCTTTTTAGTTAACTTACCAATGTGGCAAACATTTCTATATGCAAACACAGGTCATCAACAGCAGTTATAAATGATCAACTGCAGAAAGAGTGAAAGTAGGTGACTAAAACATGCATTAAACTATTGCTACACTAACACCACAAGGACTAATCCTTTAATAAGCAACCATAGGACATGTAGAGGTGAAGATATGGATGTGTAAATAGTGGACCATAATAAAGTTCTGGATGCATATGAAAATTTATGAAAACACTATGGTTGAGTAATTTCCTCTAGTTTGGCTTTTTTCCATATCCTGTATTGACACTGTCAAAATATAATCTATTTTTATTTAATAAAACAAGAGAGAAAACATGTTCTGTCATTATTATTACTTTCCCTGATCCGTCAGGTTTTTGCACAATGTTGGCACTGAAGCCAAGACTAAGTTGCTTTATAATAATGTGACCTTCTGACCTTCAAAATTTGAAAGCTCCATGATAAATGAGTCAGTCTGTAGGCATTCTGTGATGTGCCATTATGGCCTCGTTTGCAGGCTGTAATTTAAAGCAGTTCATTCTCCACACATGTATGACCACAAATGCATTGTTCTGTTTACCGTAGCGTTTCATTTCCAATTAAGCGCCAAGTCACAGAACGGTGCCTTTCACTTCAAATTATTTTTCGGCTTTATTTTTGATCTCTTAACGACTCGGTGTGACGACCTTCAGCTCATTACGATTTCCCTTACAGTACTTTATGAAAGCACTTACATTGTGCATGTCCTCCATGTTTCCACATTATATTGTCCAGATATTGTGAAGGCAATTTAAAAGATTTGAAAAGCGCAGGGGTGCTTTCCGATTGGGAGGCCTGCAGCTCCCAGGCAGCCACTGTGATGAAATCCATCACAGACGAGGTCATCTGTTCACCCTGCAGTGTAATTGCAGACAAACAAGGTTTTTGACTCAAATCCTTACACCATGCAGTTGGTATGCCTTTTTGAAAAGCCATCACATGCATATATGGCTGCTGGTAATGGTTAGGGAGAGATCAGCATTCTTCCAATCAATCCCTCAAGAAAGGACAACAGTGATTTGTCTGAGGCCATTTTGCCTGTCAGAGATGTTTAACTTCCTTGTGCATAATGGCTCTTGTACTCTAGGTAAACAACCATTACTAGCCTGTTTATTTGAAAGGAGGGGCTCACTGTGGATCTGACCTGGTTTTCAAATGACAACCCATACTAGAGAGATGAAGGGCTGGAGGGGGGAGAGAGGGGGGAAGAGCAAAGAAGAGACCAGAGAGGAAGACCCAATTTATTTTGAGTAATTGGCTCCACTTGAGCAAACACCCCTTGCTTGCCCAGTGGCCATCTCAATCCAAGTCTGTGCCAGCAGCAAAAAAATACCCCTTCCTATGTTCAGCTACATACAGTAGATTAAGAAAGAATGACCTGAACGTTTTAAGTAAATACACATAATCATTCATATATTTATAAATCTAGTGCAGTGCTAAAAGCCTTACTGACACTGTGTGGATTTCCCAACAAAAACATTTAGAAATGTTACTGCTTTGGAAGTATTAATTTTGCTCATTTCCCCTTCATGCCTAATTACTTTAATCACCATCTTCACTCACCAATAAGCTCAATCTTGACACCTTTAGATTGTCATGCATGATTTAATTTGCCTATTTAAATATGTCAGATTAATGACTTCACTTGAACGCAATCTAGCAGCACATTCAGCACATTTTCGCTGTAGTTACAGAAAGGAAACACCAGCTCTAAACCAACACCGCTTCTCTTTGACAAAAGCAAACAAATAAAGAAATTAATCAAAATCTGATAAAGCTAAGGAAGCACTTTTAGCAGCAAAGTGGAAAAGCAAACTCTTGGTGAGGCATTGTCAGATGATACGCAAACTGGCAGGGAAAGTCCGGCTCTTTCATTTAACCGCATATACCTTTCATAGTTCAGCTGGTCATACATGGAGTTTGTCGGCCCCATGCCCCCCCCCAGCAGGACTGTCCTGTACAGGAAAGAGGAAGCCCCCTGAAACAATACACCTCTCCTATTGATAAGGGAGGCATCCCTGGTCCTCCTGACAGATTGCACAGGGCCAGATCTGTGGGGTCCTTGGCCCGGAGATGCCTATGCGCCTGCAAGGCAACATGGGGGCTGAGGTGGGGTTACGGTGGATGCCCTGAAGGGGAGTCACCGTTGGGTCACTCTGTTAACTTTGCAGATATGAGTCTGCGTAAACATGTTGGGATGTGGAACATAAGGTGTGTGTACAGACGAGTGACCCAGCATGTGTGTGTATTTTCTCTATTTATGTGTGTTTGTGTGTATACATCGCAGTGGGTGGTTTGAAGTCTGTCATGTGACTCTTTCTGTGCAGGTCTGATATTAGGCAGTCTTGTGGTTTCTCCTCCCTGAGGCCGCCTCAGATGTCACACACCATGTGTGACTAACGCTGCTGCCTCCCTTCTAAACAGAACACACACAGCTTGTTAACCTGCACTCGGCTACTTTGTGTGTCCTGTTCTGTTCACACTCACAAACAGAAACAGAAAGAGATATACACATGCTCACAACTACAAACATGCAAACATGAAGAACACAGACACTCTCTCATGTGCCCATCTGTCCATCCAGACCATAAATAAATAATTTGTAATAAAAATCTCAGAGGGCCGCCCCCCCTGTCCACTTTTGGTAACCAATCCGTTGACCTTCCTGCCTCGTCTGTCCTTCCATTAGAGTTGCAATTAATGAAAAAAGGGAGGAAGTATTTTCCGTGGCTGCATAAAAGAGTTCCTGAGGTCAAGTGGCCTTCCCAAAGGCTTATTTAACAGCCTAAGCACAAATGAAGAAACACTTGGCCCCAATTGTTGCCTGGAAACACTCACAAGGTGCTAAAGCGTGTCCTGTAGCTGCTGATCACAATTCAGCAAGTCAGCTACTCACCGAACTGTGTCCCTGAACCAAGATGTGTGTGTCCTTCTGTGCACACACACGGTGTTTGGAGACACTGGAAAGAGGAGCAAGACTGCATATTAAAACAGACAAAAATACAAGGAGACAGAAAAAGTTGGCAGCAGAAGAGGATAGAGTATATTCTACAGACTATGGTATTGTGGGATTATGTGTCATCTGGATAGTGTTTTTAAAGGCCAGTTTGAATTTTCATAATTATTTTTTAATGGAATAGTTTGATATTTTTGGAAATACCCTTATTCGCTTTCTGGCAGTGTTTACACTTGGGATGCCATGATACCAGAAATTTAGTTGTTACTAGCACTATTTAATGTCCACTATTCCAGTAAATTTGTAAATGATACTGAATGTATTTCAACATAAACACTTGATTTAAAAAAAAAAAACAACTGCTGCACACATAATTCACAGTGGTTTTTGCAGTGCTAATACACATGTAGCATTCTTTTTTGACATATTGATGAATATAGCCAAAGAACATTTTAAGCAGCTATCTCTACAGTAGACAAAACAAGGGAATGTCAGCCTTTATAAAGGTTGCATTCAGAGTAGGGATCTTAGTGACTAGAATAAGGGCCGATTAAGGCATTTGTTGAGTTGATTGGTATCTTTACGAACCTAAGCCCAATCCTTGGTTAACATCACACAGGTTTTGTGCAGGGGGAGCAGCATTTGTTCCAGGACACTTGGGTTTTACATTTTTAATAACTTTCTTAATAAATAATTATTTCATGAACCGCTGGGGTGTAGGAACACTGTCCTTGTCAGTTCTGGCTTTTCCTAAACACATGACCTCTGGCCGGAGGTCATTAAGCACAATTTGAAGTCTTTGTCATGGTGGCCTGTTTCTAGCTAAACCATCACAATGCTCTTTGCTGAACAGCCTGAAGTCAGAGTGACTGCCTCCTTGAGTTACTACAGTATTGAACAGTTAGAAGGTCCACCTGATGGTGCAACCAGGTACTACAGATAATCTGTACTACTTGAAGTGCGCAAAAAATGGTATTGGATAGGATCGGCAGATACTAAACATTAGGTGACTTGTACTGGATCGGGGCAAAAAACCTGATCAGGACACTCCTAGTATTTAGCATAGCTACAACAGATGCAGTTGTCACAATCAAACAGTAACAATTCTGAACATTTTTGATGACTTGCTGTAAGTATAATGTAGCTTATTTGAAAAAATAATGATACATAACTTTTCTAATAATTTAGAAAAAGGCTTTGGATAAGTTGAAAATCCCATAGTTTGTGCCGACCCAAATAGTTTGTGAAATGCGTTGCTCGCAAGTTAACAATAGTCCCATCATTTACTCCTCAAGAAGAAGAATATATCTGGCACATTTTAGCTAAATATTGTACGAGGTAAATACCACCAATCTTTCTCCAGGTTCGGAGACTTTTTAATGGTTATCAATATTCTCATCTAACTCTCTGCCAGAAAATGAATCATACTCTGTATTTCCTACAATTTTCTTTAATGACTGAGCGGAAGTCTAGTGTTAAAAATAAAATGTAGGATCAGCAAATGTTTTACTGCTGTTAACAATCAACATAGACATGATGACCTTTCAGCATAATTCTTCTTTCTCCCCTCTGACTTTCATCCCCAGCCTCACAGAAAATTCTTCACGGCTCTGCGAAGCCACATAAACACTGGTCAAACCAGATGTCTGCTATAGAGTTGAATCCCATGCAGCTATAAATCTTGACTGCTGCTACTTTGTCCTACTTGTCAATCAAAGCCACATCTTAAGTGGGGACTCATAATAGCAAGAGTCTTTCCTCATTTTATGCTGCCCTGTACTTGTATTTTACAGGTTTTACTCTTCTCACTTGGTGTGTTACTGTAAAGTTAATAGGCCCACTGCAGCGTTAGTTACGGCTCTTCACTCAGACAAAAAGCACGTGAACGACCAGAACCTAACTATTATTCTTGGATAAGAAACCGACTGTCACATTTCTCCTCCCCAGTTAAAAGTGGGCTTCGTAAACGGGTAGAGAAACGTTTCTACAGGGAGTTCAACCCATCAGAGCAGGTCTTATTAAAACAGGTAAAAATGTCAGCAGAAGGATTTTGCCCTGCATCTCCAAGGGCCAAAGAGGACGAGGAATGCAAGGATGGAGATGGACTCGAAGCCCACGCACTGTGCAGTGTGGTCCAACCTGTTTATAGCTGTTGGATTCCTTCCACCACATAATTTCTTGATTTCCATGGTTCAGCTTTGTCTGTGCACTGTCACTTTTGAGTGCTTACATGAACCATTGTGGTCGACCATATTCGCTTGTGCACACACGCTGCAGCTCCTCTGGGTTTTTATCCTAACAAGGAGCTTGCAGGTTTTCAAGAAAAACACAGAAAAGTGCAGCTTAATAAATAATAAGAAGAAAAGATTCCAGAGGTAATTGAATCAAGGCCACATATAAAGCAGATGGGTCATTGGCTCATTGGCTCATCAAAAAAGATAGTTAGATATTTTAAAATTGTTTCATCAGTGCCAATATAGCTTGGAATACTGTCCAGAAAATACCAACTCTCCAAGCATGCATGGTAGTCTTTTTTCCTCTGCCTTTTTTCAATTGGGGCGTCAATCCATTGGTCATAAACCATGCATGTGTCTGAAGATATGATTGATAGTGTTTGGGCCTGCTGGGCTGTAAAAATCTCTATTCCAGTGATATCACTCCACAGCTCCCAGTGTGAATGTTGATGTGGGCTCAATGCCAGAATCCTGTCAGTTCCCCAGGACACCCTTGTCTCTCTCCTTGGCTGGCCCGTTGGGCTGAAGTGCGCCATTTCGCTTGGCAGAATAGATGAACTGGAGCTGACACTGGTGATGTCACCCTGTGGACATTACGTGAGAAGAACTGCCATCACGAAAGGGAAATGGGGAGTCTGTCTGTGAGCTCTGCTGTCTGTGAAAGGTGCCCCAGGTTTGGAAAAATAGGTGCTGCACTGATGGCAGAAGTTTTTTGTTGGGCAAATGTATTAGATATCTGCATTCACACAGCTGGACCTTTAAGTGTACTCATAAATAGTGTCAGTTTAAAATTATGAAGTGAATAAAATTATCTTGTTAGTAAGTTGTTAGTAAGTCCTTCTCTGTTTAATGTCCTACCTCAATAACCCTTTTCTACATAAAGCATATTTAAAATGACTTAGGCATTGTCTTACTTTGTCTGTATGACTTTAAAACTGTCATGATTTGTTATTTAAAACTTAAAAATGTGAAGTGCTGCATTGTACAAATTAAAACTGGGTTCAACTGAGACAAAAACACAAAAATGTGCAAAATAATGGCTGTACTGATAATATCTCGACAGCCATTTGGTCATTTTGATTCAATATGACTCCATAATGCCAGTGCTAATTGTATTCTCTGAATTTGTTGATAAAACATCACTGCCCAATTTGGGAAGGTTTCTATTGATATGTTTAGGAACTATAATTTGTATTTTCATGTCACCAATAATACAAACCAAAAATATCAGTCAAAACATTCTGATTTTTATCTCACTGTTACAGTTTCATAAATGCTACAAAAGGCAAAACACATAGCCTCTGATGTGGCCTTTGCTGACACACCAACTATCACAGGCTTGTACCCAAGAACATAAATATTATAATGCTTCTGCTTTTGACTTAGATTTAGTCTGAAACTTGAAGACCTGCAGAATTTCAAGATTTGTATCATTAAAGCCTCCCTCTCTGCTTTAACAGTTTCCTCACCCCGACTGCCAACTTCCTACTCATACTGAAATTTTAACCTTCCCTTATGAATTTTACGCTCACAACTTCCCCAGTCATACTTGCTCAGTCATATTATGTATGTGAGAGAATTGACGGGCACCGAGGCTCCTCTGTGGCCCCCGGGGCCCGATGCTGGTCAGGTCACCTTTCCTCTCATCACTCTTGCCTTGTCTTCAAGCTTCCTTCAGGAGCTGCCTTTCAATAATTCCTGACATTGGATCAAAGTGTGATACACCAAACCCTCTCCTCTCTCCCAGAGCCTGGGTACGCTTGTTTTTGGAGCTCCACCGCCAGCCTCCTCACCCGGCAGCAGTCTAATCAGGCTAATGCCGACCCTTGGGGTGCGACGGTGGGTTTCAGCAACTGCGCCTTCATTGTGCAGGTCTCTGCTGAGATCTACCACTCAACTCTGGCTTGTGACACATTTGAGAGAAGACATGGGAATTTCTGCACCCTGCAGTTATTTCTTTGAGGAAGAAAACAGAAGTTTGCCTGTGTGTGCGGAGGCAGCGACGAGGGGATGGACTGGTAGAAAATATACATAACTAAACATCCTCAGGTACACAGAGGAATAAGCAAGATTCAAGGAGCGGCAGGGACCATCAAAGAGCGGTTCCAGGATGTCAGAAGGGGTGAAAGGAAAGAGGGAGGAGGTGGAGGAGGAAGAGGGTTGGAGGGCTCTGAAAGCCTCCCTGGTTGCACACAGTGAAAGCATGTCCTGAAAAGAAGGAGTCTTGCCTTTCAAGTATGAAAGAGTGGCAACACTGAAAGTCAACAGGGTTCTCAGGTATTCGCACACTGCCTCAAGTCTAAGAAATGAGTCAGCATGATGTTTGCAGTAAAATTCAAAGGAGGACGGGGGGTCTGCTCCCAGTCATGCGCTTTAATTAAAAAAAGCTAGGCGAGCTCGCTTCAGGTCTCGCTGCGACCACGTGTTCCTGCGGACCACGGTTGGGTGCAGAGTATCGAAGGAGTTCCGTCTTGAAGTGAGTTTTTTCTGTTTCGCCCTCTATCTCAGCCTGCTCTTTTCTGCCTCTCTCAACACCTCGGCGCATTACCCACCCCCCCAAATGAACTGCATTCATCTCGAGCACTCACCGAGAACAAAGAGGAGCAGCAGACAAACAACATCAGCTTTAATTTTTCATTTCAAATGCTGCAATCTGCAGGAGAGTGAAGGGTTCCTGGAATGTGCCGCTCTGTTTTGATATCTCCCAATAAAACAGTAATGATATGCTCCCTCCATCTGGATCCAGTTGCCAGTCTGCGCCAGAGGTAGACGTGTCAGTTGTTATTATTATTTTCCCCGTGTGATGTTTAGGTCTGGTCACAGATGAAGGAAGGTCACTCGGCATACCTCGCGTGCTCTTCTGTAATTATGGAGTCACTTGTTGAAGGTCACCTAATATGGCTTCACAAGGCAACACATCCCCATGCCGGGTGAAGAGTTTGCACAGAAAAAAGTTACACATACCAAAAGCTTAGTGCAACAGACAGGAATAGTTTGCAGTATATACATGTATATATAAATATTGTGAATAAAATTACTTATATTTCACATTGTATGAAATATAGGTAATATATTTCCTATATTATATAATCAAATAAATTCAACACTCTTTACTGAATTTATTTGATTACGTTTTTCCTCATACATCTATAAAAGATATTACTACAATGTTTTTCTTTTAGATGTGTATTCGATGCAGCTTGCATAATTATATTTTGGATGCCAACCATTTTTTTTCCAGTTCATCTTCCCTGGAGAAGACTCACTCAGCAGGAGAGGCATAATCTAGTGACAAGGCTGTCTGCCAGCCTGCTAACTCCATGATTGTTTCCAGACAAGTGTAGTTGCCCTCTGGACAGCACGTCTCTCAGTTCTAGAGAAATGGCCAATTACCAGGAGGCAGTTTGTTGAAAGGATGCAGCCAGGAACTACATCTGCCTTCAAACAGCCCTCAGATCCAAACATATGCTCTGGAATAAACTACATTCGGAGATGAAATGCATTGAAAAGAACCAAAACTGCCTTCGGAGCATCATGTGACTGTTGAGAAATGCCCGAGCCATGACTGACGTGAGAAGTGGGTTATTTTTTTTATCAAATGCTGTTTACCAGGATGATTGAAGAAATGGTTGATGAAAGCTTGCGGACAGAAGGAACATGTTCTGTGTATATAATTTAATGTCCCCACTTTTAATCTTTTGCTCTGTTTAGTCCGGGGCTCTGAAATCTGCCAGTTAAATGTGGCATTTGACTACAAAACATAACAATGTGGTTCCACGCAAAATGAACCTTGAAGTTGCATCCCTAAGTGACACATCAAGGACGCTGCAATGAAAACATGCATGAGAATGCAGTCAGCCACCAGCCAGTGGTGGTTTGGAGTTTTTTTATTCTTTCCTTTTTTTTATTTGACATGACACATATTTACATTTGCAAACAGTCCTGTGGAAGCTGATGTGGCGTTTCACACTGTCGTCATCACTTGCACCTGGACTCCTTTCAACAAGCTTCCGCAAAGCCAGAAAAAGAAATAATTTCAGGAAACCAACAGGGGTTCCAACCAGCTTCTTTTGTCACCGTGTCAGCACCAACAGCTCAACATATCGCCCGACACAGACCTGCTGCTTTTTACAACCACCCTGAAAGCACAAGACAGTGTCAGGACCGAAAAAAATATTAGAGCAGGATATGTGAACGGGAAAAAGACTCCCTCAACCCTTTACTCTGGTTAAGTGGTCACTGTTGGAACACCAAGTGTCTGCCAGATGTTTTCCAGAACCTTTGATTATTTACCGATTTTTCTGGAAACTATCAGAAAACAGCACATGAAAACTGAGAGTGAAGAGTAAACTTTTCCAACAATCCCTCCCACTCATTCCAAGAAGAAAAAAAATCTAATGAAAGGGAATGTAAATAACTGTTGAAAGTCATACTATTGCAATATGAAACTTTGAAAACATATGATGAAATTTTATTGATTCCACTGGGCAAAAGCACAAAAATATTGCTTAGAAACACATTTTTTATAGTAAAATCACAGTAAAGTATGGTCTACATTAGTAGAAAAGATGCTTCCAAATGCAATTGGAGATACTCTATCACATAGAGTGATTAAAAAGTGAATAATAATGTTGTAATCCTTTTCTAATTTGGCAGGAATGTTGATAAAGTTTTTCCATGAGGTCATTAAGCACTATATATGTAGCAGAAAATGCAAAGTAATTAAAAGCATCTTAACAATAATAAAGAGCTTTTAGGGGGGAAAAAATCTGATATTTGTGCTTTATCTTAACTGTGTACTTCTTCAGGCTGATTTTGTAAAACAGTCACAGTGTCAGACTAAACAACTGGCTCTTTGACCTTTAACCTGGTCATTATATCAACCTGTGTGTTATGAAGTTGACTTAAAATGCTGCGTATCACATGTCGGCTCAGCTCCATACCGTCACCACAGCTGCTTCCTCTTACGACTGATACAGAGCAGGTGGAGACACGAGCGTCTGGCAACCAAATATTGACCCATCAGTCATTACGTCGTGGCAATTCTACTTCTCCTTCTCTGAAATAAATCAATATTTACAACCCATTGTACATACTCTACACATAAAAAATGATTTAATATTAATTATCCCGGATTTTTTAAACGTTTAATAGAAATACTCATGTTGAAGTCCATAACAAAAATGGACCGAACCAAGACCCCTACTAATAAATCCCATATGCATATTGTTGGACATGATTCCATTGAAGTAATACAGTTTCTAATTCCTGTAATTTTATGCTTTTGAAAACCTGAAATTTTAAATATTGCTATGTTTGACTTCATGAAGAATACTGCCTATTGTCTTCCTTTCAAATCAAATCATCATAACTGTGGTGGAAGCTTGATCTCATTGCCACCGTGGCCTCTGTTGAAAACCTGCGTCATGTGAAACCCTTACATCCATGCGGACGCTGCGGCAAACCTCTAGATATTCTTCCGTATTTTTGATGGAACCGTTCCACATTTATATTATCTGCAATTTCCTTCTCTTACAGCCTCTGCCTGTGTGATCCTTTTCACCACAAATCTGGACAAATTAGGAGCTCCCTTTAATCTCCTGATTGGGTGCTGTTGTGATAGTGGATATCCGTGGAGGATGATGATTGATTGACTCCTCTGGTGCAGTTGCGAGAATCCAAACAGTCCCACATCCACCGGTGATGTCACGACGTTGAAACCAGGTGCAGAGGCCACGGAGTGCATCAGAGAGGCCCGCTGTAATTCAACGCACACTTTACAGCGAGTCAACACACCTCAGTATGATCCTTTAGTGTTTCTTAATAGCGTTAAGTCAAAATTCCTCAAGATCATATGTTTCAAATTCAGACAGCTCTTATTTCAATCATCTAATTGTCCCTGCACCTTTCATTTAGGATTTTGGTTCCTCTATTTATGAAAATAATGTGCCGTCAAGTATTCGAAATTTTTGAAATGGAGCAATGGGGCCTGGGGGGGAACTTAAACCTCCACCTTCACATGCATGTGTTGCTCTGCTCTTTTGATGATTTTCCACAGCTATTGCTGAATCCCTGCAGGAACTGAGAAAATAAAAACATCAGCTAATACAGGCAGCATCCTGTTTTTCTCTGCCTCCAATGTGGTAAAAATCCTGTTTCTAAGTTTCAGGTTGCTGTTTTTGATTGAAATGTAGCTACACAGAACCGTAAACACTGAATCCTACAAAACATGCATCAATTTCGAGTGTATTTCGAGAGAAGAAACCCCTCACCAGCTGCTGGTGCATTGAAAAAGACATAATCTGTCTCTGATTTCTCACCAACCGCCACTGCTAATATTGTGTCGTACTACAAATGAACGTGTTATTTTCTCTGCCTTCTCAGAATACCAACGAAAAGAGCTTCAAAATGACATCTATAATGCAGGATCCCTGGCAGTGGTAGGCCTTTAAATTCTTGGATGGCATCTTCTGGATGAATGATGGGTACAATGATTAAACGTTCAACCTTGGGTATGTAATGCGGTGAGCAGGTTTAATTGTGGCTCCTGAAGAAAATTTTTTACTAAGAAATGTCCAGAAAACTCAAAAATTCTGCTGCGTGTGCTTCTAATGACTAGCAGAAGCTAATAATTATGCCCAGCAGAAACCAGATAATACACTAAGCAATTAAAATCAGTTCAGGTTTGGATTCTGGGTTAATTTTGGATGAATTCCACAAGCGTAGCACAGTGTTTTGTTCCCATTTGTAGCAACAAAGCTTTCTGAATTTGCAAAAGGTTAATAGGTTTAATTAATACTTGTGAGTTGCTTCTTCTGCAGTGCAAAAACCACTGAGGTTAATGGGTATCTTAGAGTGTAGAGCCATCCTTCATATCTGATCTAAATATGCTTCTTTAGGAATGAAGTTATAAATAGTTGGTTAATAAAAACATATTGATATTATTAGCTTCCATGTGCTTAAATACTGGAGAAAACTACTTTAAAAACCAGCAGCTCCTCCCTCCAACCAACTCTGTGTTTACTTTATTTTTTTCAGTAACTGCATGGCTCCTTGTGGATTATTCCTCCGTAAAACATTTATATGCAAGTAAAGTTTATCGTGACATAAGGCAGTGCCAGATGGGAGACAAGGGAGGAGAAGGAGGAGCAGAGTGGGCATCTATAACCAGACTGCTGCCCTGCTGTCTGTTTCATCAAAACTCCACATTACAATATAGTCTGCAATCTGGACTTTAACTGGCGTAGATGGCCCCGTCACCTGCCATTGAAGTCAGGGGAATTGTTTATCTGCGCCACAGTGTTGCTACTTCTGGACTCTATAAGGCTTTTTAGCACTGAATTAAAGATCCAGGAGCTCTGGCCCGTGCTCTGTAACTGTATACTCCCCACACTGCTCTGGCTCTATCAATCACACCACAGACTCACCGACCTTCTGATGGGATAAATGATTTCAAATCTGACTAAAGCTGTTGCTTTGGCACTGAGGGCATAAATCTTGGCCTTTAATTTAATAATGCAAGGTAGGACGGCTGAGGCACCTGGACTGTGATTGGCCAGGGGGATGGGAGTCATGGAGGGAAGTCCTTGGGTACTATTTTCTCTTCAGCAGCCCCTGTAAGCCAAGAGTCTGCATCTCTAATTTAAAATGGTCACTCTTGGCTATAGCTATGATAAACAGCACTCCATTTTTCAAATCTCTCCACTCCTACATTACTGCTTTTCCTCCTGTACTATACTTCCTTTTAAGCTGTCTACTGCTTAAGGTTCAAAGGGTTATTTCTCGGTTTTACAGACTTGAGATCCATTGCTCTTCTAATGTGCCGTGTTGATGGGGGGGGGGCCGGGGACAAAACACGGGTGATAGGTTGAGGTTGATTTAACCACTATAATAGTTCTTGCAGGCTCAGATCTGGTTTCTCCTTGGCTGGTTTCAATTCAGTGGCCCATAATCACCATTCCTAAGGAGTTTCCACTTTACGTCCTCCTCTCTTCAGCCTGTAGCAGCAGGTCATCGCATGAAAAAAGGCACTCATTGCTGTGGCTCATTCCGATTGATGGCAGAACATGCTGATAGAGATGAAGCAAAATCAGCTTTTGCTTTATTGCACAACTTAAACTTGAGTTTCTAATTAAAGCTGTGAGCATTTCAAAAGAAACCCAAATAAAACACCTTAACTAGTGCATGTCACTGGGGTTAGTAATCAATGCTTTGGGATGCTGCTAACTGCTCCCATATGGTCGGGCTTTGTATTGGAGTGAGGCACACATGCGGCTTCACAGATGACACTTTAGGGGAGCATTTCTGTAAGGGAAACATATGTAATTTCGCTGTGATGGTCAGGTGTGAGGCGGCGCTCCATTATTTAGAGATGTTTTACATGGAAAGGAGCCGCACTTTCAAGGGACGTCTCATCTTTGTGGTATTCCTTGGATTTGCTGGGCACTTGCCACTTGTTATTATAAATTTTGACGAAGCACAGCTCTGTTAAAATATACCGTTTTGGTGTATTTTGATCCTTTTCTATTCTACACCCCCCCCCCCCAAAAGAACTTCATCTTCAGTTATTTTTATGGACTGTGTTAGAGTCAGTAGTTTGTAGACTACATTGCCTGTGTCTTTTTAGTTCGTATTTCCTGAAAAAAGCAGAAGTTTTTGGGTCTTTGAGATGAGACAAGCCATTGGCTGAAGTGGTGAGTGATGAAAATTCTCCTCTGATCACCAGTCACTTACTCGTCACTTAACGAGTCTCTCAATCTTGTGCTCTTTCATCAGTCTTTAGGAAGTTAACCGACCATCAGAGCATGTACTGGCCTGTGTGAGCATATGCGTGTCCTCATGGGCGTCAGACACGCTGGTGGGTGGTTGAGTGAGACCTAACGGATCATTGGCTCGCTCAGCTGTTGTCCTCTGTTTTATTTGGAAATCACGCAAGGATGACTTCATCTCCCTTGACTTCTCCTAGGTCATCCGGCTGTGAGGAGCCCTTATATCCTTTCATTTGTTTCCCATACACAGACACTCTGCAAGGATTCCAGCTGCCTACAGAGCAGCCGAGTTCTAGTGGCCAATTAACAGGTCACACAACACTGCTATTTACACTAAAAGATAATTATCACAGAGGAAGTGACTTTCTCGCAGTGCTAGCTACCCTAAAAAAACACAAAGAAAAGGGAAACAGAAGCACATAGAAATGGGGTAATAACTGTGATAATGTGAATTGCTGCCTTGGAAAACGGGGAGAGAAAAGCAATTGACCAAACAGGTAAAATCATAGCTTCCTGTGGGCCATTGAATATAGTGTGAAGCCCATATGAGTGAGAATAATGCAGTGCTACATTTACTCTGTTCTTACAGGGTAAAAATAGGAGGGAGTGGGTAAATAGGAGGGAAAGCATTTCCCCAAAGACATTTCTCACTTGGATGCACACACACCCTTATAAACAGCACAATTGCATTGTGGAGGCTGAGTAAAATGACCTAGGTTGCATCCCACTAATTAACCCAGATTACTTTTTGGGAGGTAAACGAGGAAACAGATCCACTCCAGAACACTGGCAAAACTTTAAGTCACTTTAATGGTCCACAAATACAATAGAGGGTAAGCAAATCTTGCATTTGTGCTCAAGGCTACATCATGCAAGCCCTTATGACAAAAAAGAAACATTCAGTAACCAGTTATCTGTCACATTTATTTATATGTGTTCTGTAGTTTTAGGAAAAAGGCATCAGGAATATCTATTAGGATATTCTGCAGGAACAAACAATAAAACATTTGCTTAACCTCATGGTTTTCTACTAAAAGTCCAAGGTTAGGTTTCTTTAAAGTAGGTCAAAGAGAGGAACTTGAACTCCGGTTCACTATATGAGCCTTAGCTTGACTCATAAAATATAAATACAATCCTTCCACAACCTTTCCCCGAGCCAAGGTTGACAAACTCTGTGAGGTTTGAATACGACAGTGGTGTTACTTACCAGAGCAATGGTTAAAAATCTAATTGAGGGCTGTAAAAATATTGAAAAGCTGGGTGTCATCCTTTGGAGCAAGAGTACATATTTCACAATCACTGTTAAGAGAATCACAGGACAGAAACCAGTTCGAACACGGAGGGCCAGAATACACTATGAGGCCCATTAGTGGCTCAGCCGTGGTATCTGGTGTCTCATGCATTCATGAAGATCTGCGTGTGGTTATTTATGCAGGCGTTCTCACTGAAGACACAACCAAAGCATACATTTCAAAGACTTTCTCCCAAGTGGACTCGTGTCTTTCTGAGTTTCTTGGAGAGAATATGCAGGTTCTATGGGAAGGCGGATGTAAGAATACTGAGCATACTTGAAACAGACTAGAGATTAGCTAACCTCTTTGATGACCACTGAAGAAAAGTAAGAAAAAAACTAGAGTTGAGAATAGAGTCATTCTGAGGGTGGAGTCCGGAGAAGGTATTTAAACATATGAAAAAGCAGGGGATGATTTTGATTTAGACCAATTAGTAACCCTGCCTTGTAAAAGAATGAAAACTATATTCGAAGGATAGAGTGTGCTGTGCATGCATCACATCAGGAAAACGAATACAAAGAAACTTTAGCATGTCCGTCTGTTTATGATTTACTGTGTTAGACCAGGGCGGCACAGTGATGCAGTGATTAGCACTGTCGCCTCGTAGCTGGAGGCTATATTTGAATGACAGGTTGGGGTTTTTCTGAATGGAGTTTGCATGTTCTCCATGTGCCTGTGTCAGCTGGGACAGGGTCCAGCAACCCAATGACCCTCCATAGGTTTAAGCGTTGTATAGAAAATGGATGGGTGGTTGTGTTGGACCAGCACTGTGGAAAAAGTTTTGCCATTTTCATCCTTGTAAATCAATCCAATCGCTAAACGTGATGTTGCTATCCAACTAAGCAGCATTCTCAGTGATGTTTGGAAAGACATATGTTTTAAGGTACCAGTATGATATAGTAGGAAGAGCTTCCATTTTTAAAGAGCCACAAGTCCATGTCAGGTGGATGCTGGTAACATAGGTCTGACACAGGACTTTCACCCAGCAGACTGAGGTTTGTGTTCCAGTGGGACCATTTCTAGACTGGAGTTTTTGTCTGGTTAGGTTTAAGCACCAAAACTGCTTGGTTCGCTTTAGGGAAAGTAGCTTGGGCGAAAATACTCTCTTTCATAACATGGTTGAAGCTTCTTCTCCATTTTCTGGATGTCCAGGGTAATGAGTCCCTCCCATCTAATGATTGGTTGTTGGAAAACAATAAAATCAATGGCAAAGACATGTTGATAAGACATGGATTAGTGATACGCCACAAACAAATGTAATCATCAAAACAAAAGTGAAAATGCAATTTAGCTGTATAGGAACCTCAATGTTCAGTCAATCAGTGCACAAACTTCTTTCACATAGAATTAAATAACTGCTCTACAGTTCTATGTCATGACTGTTTTACTCTAATGGCATTTATGCTTGCATTTCAGGGTTGTTGTAGTAACCATCCCCAAAGTGAAAACTCAAACGTACAGTAACCATCAGCAAACTATTTGACGTGTCAAAGAGTCCTATAGGAAGATGCTCTGCTCCCACTTGTTCACTGTTGGCTTTACTATCACAGTGGAACATTGAGCAGGAAAACCAGGAGCGGTAACATATAACTAATCTTGAAGGCTTTATTTGGTTTGGGCCTTGTTCAGCCTCCTAAAGAGACCATCTAATCCCTGGGACGCATTCCCTCAGACACACTCATGTGCTCCAGTCCACCCCCTACCCCACTGCCAGGACATTCAGTCCATCTGTGGTCTTTACTGAAGCACAGATTAGTGGAAGAGAGACTTTATCCGCCCACCTTTTCCATAGCATAACCTACCAAGACACGCAAGGAATCGCTTAGCAGCCTTTCTCAGAGCTGGTTCTGTGCGTACACGTATCCATGTATTTCCACATTTTACCACCTTAGGCCTTTTTATCCTTGGCTACCCTCAAATGTTGAGAAAGACGGAGGTTGATTCAAACCTGTCTCTGGACAGATTCAGTTCTGATGAAGACCAGGGCTCTTTTGCTTGTGGTAAACGTTAGCACGTAGGCCATCAGGGGAACAGTGTCTGTATACACATTGTGAGACACTGCACCCCAGAGAGGGGAACTTAACCTCGGCTTCCCTGACAGAACAGAATATCTGCTCTGGGAACCCTGATAACTGCCTCAGGACCACATTTTGAGTTTTTACTGAGCTGTGGAAGGTTTTGAATGGTGGGAGATTCCCAAGCACACATGTTAAATGTTGTGGAATAGAAAGGTCAGCCAAACTTGCATTAGCTATTCTGAACATAGTATATTATGAATAAATGATGCATGGTGCTACACAGAAGAAAACGGTTGGGATCTGATGTCTAAATTGTTCTTCTAATATATGAAAAATATAAATCTAGATCTGGTCAAATATTGTAATTAATACTTACTGAATTATTCTGTGGTACATCAAGGATATTACAATTTTTATTCTAACGCTTACTTTTTTGATTTATTATCACTTTACTGGGAAGTTTGACATCCAGCTGAAAACACTGCAACCTAAAACTCTCTGTGTGTGATCGAGACACACACTCAACTCAAACATCGGTGTGTCAGGAAAAAAAAGAAATCCTCTGGGACACGAGAAAATGTCTGTTTTCCTGATACTAATCAATCTGCAGTCCCACATTCACAATAATATTTTGAAATAAAACTTGTTATACAGGAAATGGCTAACAAACATCTCTCAACCGGTCCTTCTGGGCTTTTGGATTTATAGAAGTCATTTATCGAGGCTCCGATCTCGCCTCAAAAACCTCAGCGTAGAAGAAATACACACAGACAGCTTTGCAAAGGTACACACATAGTAAGGGCTTAGCAAAGATAGATATACTGCTGGCTTTGCGCTTGCCGTCAGCAGATAAACACTGTCTATAGGTTAATGCCGCTCACACTCCCTGGGATTCAGACACTTTCTGTGTGCTTTTGCCTTCCAATGTCAATGTTTTGAACAAGGCTCCTCACCAAGAAAGACAGCATGGGTTTAGGTTCAGTGTAGATTTTCTCCTTTGGATTTACATGTGGTGCTACTGCAGTCAAAAAATGTTAAAAATGCCAGGTTATATAATAACTACTGCTTAACACATTCCACACTTAAAGTTAGTTTTCTTTAATTGTCATCGGCACTTCAGTTTTAACTGTTTTCATTTCATTTATAATAAATATCCCATGCTTGTAGGTATTGTTTTCTTGTATTCATGTCTTACTGCTACCACATTTAGTTCCACACTGATAGTTTAGACTTTTACTGCTGTTAGACATGATATAACTGATAATACTCCCAAACTGCATGGCTTCTGTTTAATGGTAATGCATTATGAATTGTGCGCAGTCAGACTTTTCCCTGTGTGAAAACAAATGTCCGCATGCATATTCAAATTACACTCATGCTCCCTGTTGTTGACTTATTATTTGCTTTTGATTCGTAGCTGTCCTTGTAATGTAATCATTTAAATACACGCCGCTGAGCATGTCAAACAGAGAGTTTCATGGTGCAGGGCACTTGTGTGCATGCTGTATTTGTGTGTGTAGGTCTTACTCTGCCAGCAGTCTGATAATAGAATATGACTTAAAAGGTTAAAGGAGCATTCCTAACTATTTTTTAAGTTTAATCATGCAAGCTAGCCGTTTGATGGAGTTCTCCCTTCAACTGCGAAGCTTTCTTCTTCATTACCTAAAATGGAACAGCTCACAAATCAAGTGTGGCAGACCATTTTTCCCCCCTTGTATGAAGGAAAAGGTGCACATTAATTAGATTGTATTTATTTAGCTGGAAGCCTTTACAATTCCATGGGAGGAAAAAAAGGAAAACCTTGGGGGACATAAGGAACACTAGGCTAGGTAACTGCTCATTTCTGTTTAAAAGTTCTCTCTAAGGAGGAAAATGTTAAGGTAAAAGAAACAACAAGTAATAAATATAGCTGCGAGCAGTGACGTAGGGGCCGAGCAGTTCAGTGGGGCACAGTCACCATGGAAACCTGATCTGATCATGTTAAAAGTAGGAATGTACGATGATATCAGCGTGATCATTAGTATTGGCCAATATGGGATTTAATATAAAATATCACTATCAACCCAAAATGATTTAGAAGAACTAAATGTTTGCAGTTCTATTTGAAAATATTACATAAAGTTAAATATGGCATGTTGTACATACAAGCTGAGGTAGTTTTCTTATTTTCCTGAGTGAATATGCACATTTGAAAAAAAATGTATTTTATGTTTGTACCTTCCAGAAGGCTATCACGATATGGGCAGGTGTTTTTAAATGGCGATTCCACTACAGGAGAGGCTGACTTGTCATATCTCATCACTGGGATCTCCCACAGTATCACCTGGCACAAGAACCATTATTAAGAGAAACACGTCAACACTTATGAGGCAAAAAAGTTGTTTTTGCTTATTGCAGCAGCTTATTAAGAGGTGAAATGACACAAAATTGCTTGCACATCCTGTGGAAGGCATGCCGAGTCAATGTACTAAATTTGGTGTCAAAACATGAGCTGTAACTGACAATTAGTTTTGAAAGTACAAAATCTGTCTGATAACTTGTGTGAGGCTTGGTCTGAAGATCATTTGTAGCAACTTTCATTAAAATTGGAACAAATTCGTGGCATGTGAAATTTTTAAAAACTTTTTGATAAAATCCAACATGGCTGTCACACCCATTAGCTTGACATAACAAACTCAGGCCAATGTCCTGGTTTTGGCAACTTCCATGGTATTAACAGACAAAATGATTATTTGTTAAGGCAAACCAACAGTTGCTAAGTAAAACACATTTTTTTACATATTGCAGCTCCTCCTATTGGTTAAAGGTTGCACCATTTTTTTAAGGTTCTCCCAAATGGGGTCCCAAGTTCATGTAAGGTTTGGTTTTGTTCGATCAAAGCATTGCAGAGCTATGACCTCAATTCTTGTTTTGTGGCTTGGCTGAACACTTTCAAAATTCAAAAATCTATTGGACTTTTGTGAGGCTTCATCTGAACATCATCACTGCCAATGTTGTGAAGACTGGGGAAAAAAAGTGAAAAAATGACTGTGGCTTTTTATTTTTTTTTAATAAATTCCAGTATGAGGAGAAATCTGAAGTTGACATCATACAGTGTTTTCATCTCAGCTAGATCCAAGAAATCCAATAGTACCTCAATTTTGAAAATTGAAAATATAATTCAGAAGTTACGTGCATAAAAGCACTTCCAACTTCAACTCTTTAACTTTGATTGGTGACATTCTAGCGGTGGCTCCACTACACATGAAACTTCTGTCCTTACTTAGTGTGCACATGGTTCTAGGCGATGCCATAGCCCCTGATGAGAGAAGGAAAAAGAAGCAGCACTATGAGAGCCTGTGCAACTTCACTGCTTGGTCCTCAGTATTAATATATGACCTGCACTATGTGTAGATTGCGTCTGTTAAAAGTATAAATGTTTGTGCACCTGAAAACCAGCAAGGAGTGCTAAGTGGTTCATGCAAATACTAAAACTCAGACTGAGTTTTTAAAAAATCAACAGTAATCAGTCAGGGATTTTTTGGGGGTGATTTAGAGTTGTGTTTGGATATTTTACAAAATCATTGAGTATGAGAATACAAAACAGACTGTATGTATTGGAGAGCAGAGTTATTCTAGGCATTGAATCTTAAGATAAGGGACAACAAGGCGGGGAACGGCTGGGTGTCTCACCACACAAATCTCCCCCCATGCAGCGGCTAACAAAGTGATGATAAGTCTGAATGAGACTGCGGTCCTCTGGAGAAGGATTACTCTGCGGCTCATCACTCCCTCACTGTACGGAGACGGAGAAATTATGGTCACAAGGGAGCAACATTTCATCATATTTCAGGTTTCAGCAGAGTGTTGCGCTGGGACAAATAGCAGGGTTTGAGGGTGGGAGTTGGGACTGTACAAAAATGGGACCATAATATTTTGCATTTCTAGTTTTGAAGAATCAAAATATGGTATGCGGTGTGTCAGAAAAAAGGAAAACAATAAATGCACTATTGGTCCAGGTTGGCATTTGTCTCAGGTTGCAAGTCTTAGTGGCTGCAGGTGTTAACTGACAGAAGAGGAGGAGCACAGCGTGTTGTTTTTGGTGGGCTGAAGGAAGGCTTGAATGTAATTCATCTCTCAGCTGAGGAGTAATTTCTTCAAGAACTCACAGATGTATCTCCCTGAGCTGTTTGAATTCCCTGTGACCACAATGCAAATCATCCTTTGTTTAATCAAAACGTCCCAACACAGGATATATATCCGCCGCATCAACTCCGGTGGCTCAAAAAGTCAAAAACAATCCCGGATCACTCGCTGAAAGCACATAATACTCATCAACTGCAGTCTGTGGGGCTGCACTACTTTATTCATGTGTGGTCTTTGGCTACTGCACTGATTTACTGCTGTAAAAACTAATGAACAGGTGATTAGATCAGAAATTCTGTTTCTTGTGAATGCTTCTTCTTTTCTGTGCTTAAAGTAGGATTAGACACAGTTAGGGGCATTTTAATTAAAACAGCACAACAAATAAGCACACAATAAATTGCATGAAGGAGCTATCATTTGCTATCCATCAATAACAACTGATAGATGTGTCACTGGAGATATCGATCAATGCCATTTCACAGATGTGTCTCTGGGGATGTCTGTTTAGATGGCCATCCTGTTGTTTCTACATCAACTCACTCCTGCATATTATCCAGATTTTAAATCAAATTTGATAAATCGAATTAAGAGTAACAAGTGAGATGGAAAGGAAACAACAACAATGCTTTTGGTGTAGCTTTGAAACACAGACAGAGAGAAGCGGGGAAGAGAGGATAAAAGGGGGACATTTAGTGGCAGGTATAAGACACCTCATTATCGCAGCTCTTCACCACTTCCTACCAGCTTGGAAATTATGACAGATTCACAGGAAGGTCTCTCTCTCCCTCTCCCACCTTGTCCCTCTCTCTCTGTCTCTGCAATCAGCCTGGTTTTATTGACTTGCACTGAGTCAATGATTTCCACTGTGTCGGTCCCACTTTGTCTTAAAAGAAGCAGATATTAGTCATGTGAGAAGATCAACAGGGATCTGAATATTTTTTTCTTTTGTTCTGCTTTTAACAACCTTGACACTTTTTAAGCTCCACAGCATCTGCTACTGGCTGCCAAACTTCACCCATGAAAACCTCCATTGGGACAGAAGCCTGGCTCCTGTAAGTCTTCCAAGTTGGATTTTATAGACCAAAGTCTTCAGCTTAAGTAGCAGTTTGTGTACGCACAGTTGGGCCAGCTAACTGATTTAGAGTGGTGTATGGACAAGCAGGCAATTTAAGGTCTTGCTGCAAAAACCTACATACAAACAATATATATCAATTAAATAATCCTTAAATAGTCTCACTTAAAGATATCACCCGATGTTTTAGGAAATGTCCTTATTCACTTTCAGACTAAGCACTAGATTGCATCTTCAGTTCACATGTTTTCTTTAAAGGTGCTGTGTGCAACAACAGTACTGCTGGATGCTGAAGCAGAAGCCGCAAACAGCAGTAGAGACTGAGCTGAAATAAAATAAGTGTACATATATGTACGTAAATAAGAAAACAGAAGTAGAAAATACATTATTTTAAGATGCTTTGGTTTTTGAGACATCAGCTCAACAATGAACTGCACTTTCATGTTTACACTGTGGCATGGGAGGTGACTCTAAGTCTGTTTATAACCTGGGAAAGGACCAAGAGTCTCAAAGGGAGGGACTCACATGCACCAGCTGGCAAAACACAGAACAGAAAAACTGGGATTACAATCCACACAGAGGGAGAGTGACTTCATTTTCTACCATTGCTCCACTATGTTTGTGCGTTTGGTTGTGAGCGGGGCATAGCGAGAAATAAGGTGTGGTGGAGCTTGGAGTCAGAGTGGGTATAAGCCTACTCAGTAGCCAAGCTGTTGCTGACAACACCACCTTGGTGTTGAAAGAAAGCAAAAGATACAAAAACCTTAAATTTAACTACAGGTGATGGACAGTCACCTATTTGTAAACAAACTAACTATCCACCGTAGCTTCCTAAAACCAAGGTGTGCATTTATCATATGTGCATCATCGTAACATTGATAAACAATGAAAAGGATGACCTACCAGCAGCAATACACAAAGGAGTCATGCAACCATAGAATCAGCCGGATATCTGCAAATTCATAAACAACTGATATAACAACCACATCTGTGAGCAATATACCAGCATGGCAGTGGCAATAGCTACTCCACACCGGCAACAATTGCAGACGCCAGGTGACAGGAAGAGGTGTGCACTCAACCTCAGAGGGAGAGAGACTATCCAGACTTTATAGCAGGCCAGTCCACAATGATTGGCTGATGACCTCTGCAGTGTCAAGAGGGAAACTAAAAGCCTCACACCTAACTGGATTATTCTGCTACCTTTGCACTGCAGGTAGTTTGTGCACATTCCACGTTTAAACATGAGGCTGCAGCCAGAAGCCACTTAGCTCAGCTTAGCACACAAGAGTAAACAGCTCTTCTAGCTTTGTCCTGCTGTAATTCAACAATCAGATCTTGTTATGTGTCAAATTATTTATTGGAGTCGTAACAGTACCTTTCTGGAGTGGTTGCCAGGCAACCTTGCAGGGCTACGCAATTTTACAGTAACGTCGCATTGTACTTGTCGTAATGACATCACTGCCAACGATCATCCAATTATCCAATCATAGCTCTCAAACAAAGCCCGCACAGTTTGAATCCAACCTCCAGGAAAACCTATTAGTGTGAGTCTTAGAGAGGCTGATGTGTTTGCCAGTGGAGCAGAAGGATTTTACCTTGGTATCCGATCGCGCGTAAAAGTCCGCGTTATTGTGGCTGTTCGGGATCTTAAGGGAGAATGTTTAGTGTTTCAGCAGCAGGACTGGACGTGGATGGAGGATTTCCCTGTTGGAGTTTCCAGCATCATTGGAGGCCAACGCTGCAATCCCGACCTTTGACTGACTGACTGCTCCATGGTACTGTGAGTAAATAATGTCCATACTGTCACTGCTGGGTTGTTGTAACGCGAGAGACGCTGTTTGTTCAACGTATGATTTCCTGTTTTGATTTTGTAAAACCCGGCGCGGATTTTTGAATAGCGGTTTGAGTTGTTTGGATTGAACTGAGCTGTGTTGGGAAAGCGGGGCGGACTTTTACCTGACTGGATTGGACTCAGAATCACTCACCTGTTCCCTTTGCTTGCTGCTTTGTTTTGGAAATGCTTGAAAGTCGTGGGTTGTTTCTGTGTGTCTTCCTCTGCCAGTGTGGGTTCTCGCTGGGTGCTTCAGCTGAGGTTAATGGGTGATTCTAAATTGTCCATAGGTGTGAATGTGACTGGTTGGTTGTTTGTCTTTCTATGTGTGGCCTTTTGACAGACTGGTGACCTGTCCAGGGTGAACCTTGCCTTCACCCTAAGCCAGCTGGGATAGACTCTAGCAACCCTACAGAGGATTAAGTGATGTACAGATAATGAATGGATGGACTTTCACTAAATGCTGAATTGAGATGTGGTCTGTCTGTTTGTTTGAGTGTTGTTTAGTGTTTTTGCCTGAATTCATTTACTTTCTGGTCACTTACCTATTTTTGTATGGTCAATTTTGTTCTAGTTCTCTTATAGAATACAATGGAAATACTTTGTTAATCCCAGAGGGAAAATTCTGTTGTTATAGCAGAAAGAGTAAAGTTACCACCACCATAAGTACAGATAAATAAGCAAAAATATGCAGTAAGTAAAAATAAAGAATAAGAAAAATACAAAATGCAAAATGCACATTAAGTGTAAAATACACTCTAAGTAAAAATGTGTGATATGAAATAAAAAAGTACAAATGTTAAAGTGTTTTATGTGTAGTGCAAATAATGTGCAAGAGTAGAAGAAAAAAATGTGCAAAAGGCAGTTTCAAATGACAGAACCAGATAAATTTGTCACACTTGACTCTGACCTGCACCCTTCGTTTTTAATCAAACCTGCTACAACATAAAATGGATAATGTTTTTTGTATTGCTTGTGCTTTTTTTTCTTTTTTTTTTTTTACTGGACTAAACAAACAACATGCAACATGGTAATTAGTGATGTTTAGAGTGGCTGGTAGGGAAATTTTTGCAGTTTTTGTACTCCAGAGCCCAGAGAGCTGTACCACAAAGCGAGATTAGTTGGGTTAGTGAGGTATGTTGAGCTTAAAGTCAGAGTTGTCAGTGTCAGAAAGATGGCTCTATTTTAACCTCCTCCGTCACCATGGTAACTGATGCTGTGGAGCCAACCTGGTCCAGAGCAGTTTTGGATTTAAATTGGCTCTAAGAAGTGGTTCCCTTTAACCAAATCATTTCCTGATGATGAGCGATACAGATGCTCAGCTGAGGGAAACTTTTTTTTTATCTGATGTGCTGTGCGTTACTTTTTATCACTAAATGAAGTCTTGTAGTAACAGTATTGCACGCTGTACGTGCGACGTTGCTGTGGAAACCTGACTTGTATGTTGTTGCTGATGCGTAATTCACATAAATATGTTTTTATGTTTGGCCCTCATTTGCTGTCAATACCATTTACACTGCTGGTACTGATATTTCTCTACTGACATGTATCTACTGGCATTTATTACATGAAATTTTCAACCGGTAACAATTCATTTCACTTTGATTGCACTTCAATACAATATCATGTTTAAATATATGAAGTTTAAAGTTTAACCGTTTTAATGTGCAGTTGTCAGTTAGAAATAAGCGGCTGCACTGATCAGTAAAATAAATATAGTACACACATTTACCAGTTCTCTACCAGCTTTCCTGATGATGTTTTCCTTGGCTACAGCCTTTAAAGTAACTGTCTCCTGGCTATAGCTCCATATTTGCTGGACAGATAGTAAAGTGGTATCTCATCTGGATCTCTGAGAGGAAATGATGAGAAATGAAAGTATATTTCCTAAAATGCTTTTTAGGAAAGTCCTTTAAGACTGAGGCAGCAGCTCGGTGGGTAAACACAGGCTGTGACAAGACACTGTACACTTGTTTCTGCCAGGCTCTTTCCTCACTGTCTTTATGGTAAAGCTTAAGAGGATGAGCTGCTCTGTGAGGAAGCACCTGGTATCCATTTAGAGTACATTCTATTGTGTTTGAGCAATGCAGCACAAAGTAGGAGGTGGAGGAGAGGAGAGCCGGTGTCCACGGCCAGTTGAAAATTTGGCTTAAAACTGGTGTCAGGATCAAGAGCGTAAAGGGACAATTAGGTAATTTGGAACAGAAGGAACAGAATGTAACGCAGTGAGGCAAGAAGGTTAGTCTTTTTTTCCTTTTTAAATGACACCTTGTCTTTGGGTTTCTCGCTCGAAGGGTGATCAAGACTTTTTCCAAAGATGCTGTCATCTTGGAAAGAGTGCTGAGTTTCAGACTGCACGCACACATCCATGCACATTCATTACCCTTGAACTCTCAACTCACATCCTTCCCTGGGTAATAACGTTTAGGCCATATCCTTCGCAGAGCCGTCTTACTGGAAATGTATCTGCTTGTCTTGTGTATCCAAGGAATCTGCTTATCTGATGTTGACTTCCTGAGATCTTGCCTGTAAACAGACCTAAAGTCCGCTCGTCTGTCTAAAAATCACCACTCGGTCTCACGGGTGAGTGAAAGAGGAAACTGAAAGGAAGGAGGGAAGATGCAGGGAAAGGAAGGAAAAGAGAGATGAGAGGAAGTTGAAGTACAGTTGAGATTCAGTAGAAAAGTCTGGGCAGAAGGGTAGATGTGTGTTTTCTGAGACTGGTTATAATGGCTCATATACAGCAAATTTAAAAATACCAGTAAAAAAACAAATCTCATGTACTTCCTCCTGCTCTTTTTTCTCGTGTTCTACTTTTCTTCCCGTCTTTTTTTCCACTGCTCCCCTTCTGCCCTGCAATGATGTGCTACTCCAACTGTGGTTAATGTTATTAAAGCTCCAGCTATGGCCTCGGTTCCAACTAAAACACGACAACAATGCCTCCAGGCTTACAGAAACCTTACAGCTGGACTTGGAGTAACTCAAGACTGGAGAGGTCTGTCACTGCTTTCCGGTACATGTTACATTCACTTCTCAGATCTGCTCCAGACTCCGTGTTAAAGGAGAATAGAGATATGCTAATGTAAAAATGAGATAACACTTTACTGGAGTGAGAGTTTTCAGTCTTGCAGTCCTTTTCTTAAATTACAGTAGTGGGGTTTGTGGCTGCAGCATTTCCAGTAATGCTTTGGAAAAGGCATAAATAACTGTGTTACCATGAATGGGCATTTTGAAGTACTGCATTAGAAATGGCTCATCGAAAAAGGTTTATATGCTCACTTAAGGTAGTTTTTGAACTTTGTCAGAAAAGTGTTTAGATGCATAACTTCTGATGTAGCAAACATTTACCTGACATGGCTGATCAGCTTCTTTCTATCATTGTTTTAGACTCTAGATTGTGTGAAACTTAACCAGTATCAGCTGAAATGTAAGAATAATTACAACTTTCCTGATTGAAAAGAAATTCTGAAAACTTCTGTCCATTTTCTCTCATAGATGGCAAATGTTCTGTTTATTTATTCTTCTATGAGGTTTTTTTTAGAGTCTTGCAAACAGCTGGGTTGTGTTCCATTATCCATATTACCGTATTATTTGGTATGCCAGAAAAATATTTAGTATGTCCCAATCCACGCGATGTCAAAAAATACCCAGATGACCTCCTACACTGGGTTGGACTTTGCAGTATGCAAGGTTTTTTTAATTTTACCATTCTAACACACAATCCTCTGCACAGTTATGTCGCATCACGGCCAAAACTGAAGGTGATATTATGAAGAAGTAGTATGTCCTAATTTGTTTGCATGCTGCATTAAACCGTATGTACTTCTTAAGGGCAGCTACAGTATGTCCTTAAAGTAAAAACAAAAAAAAGTATGTAATTCAGAACGAAGCCCTGGTTTTGAGTCCAGCTTCTTCTACTCTCTTTATTGCAGCCATCCCTAAACATAGCCTATCCCACCACTGCCCAATGGTAACTAGTTCATTCAGTCCGAAGCAATGAATGGAAATAAGCCTAAATTGCATCGTCTCCTTCTGAAATATTTTACGACGTTTCAAAAGTTTGCTTCAAATTCACTTGACAGTTATATGAAAACACTTTGAAACAAAAAATATGAATTCACTTTCTCTGCAACTCCTGAGACACAAGGCACTTCAAATGTGACATCTGCTCTGGTGTAGTAAGTAAAGGGGCCATGGCTGTACTGGGAAGCAAATGCACACAGCTGCTTGAAAATGGAACGGGGCATTGCTTGGGAGAAACAAAGCTTCCCCACTAAAGTTTGTTTGCCTCAGTGCTTGTGACCCAAAACTTATAAATGCCAACTACCAAACTTGACTAGTAAAAATATTCAGTTCTCAGGACCATGACATGTGTGATCTGTAAATTTATACCTATAACTATAAAGTTATAGGTGTAAATAGTTCTAGGTATAAACTATAAATTTATAACTATAAAGCCTGAGAAACTAGATAACCTGGTGGCATCAATGGAATAAGTGCTGGATGTCATAATAATAACTAGCTGTTTACTTTTCCATTATCTCTTGTCAAGTCTTCCAAACCCAATGACAAAATTCACTGATCATAACTGCCCTATCAAAGACCTCAATTGGCATTTTATAATTTTATTGGCCTCCCTAAACTGTCACTGTTCACCATTACGAAGATTTTCATGATTTGTCCCCACTGTGGTTAAGGTTTGGCGAGGTTTAAACCCAAAAACAACTTAATTAAAGTCAGGAAAATGTCATGTCATCATGGTCGAAAGAGTATCTAGTTGAGGTCACGGTGGAATCTGCTAACTGTTGGCAGGAAATTGGAAGTTATCTGTAATTTCCTGCATCAATCACTAGTCTGTGTACTGAAGGCTGAGACGGTGTGAATTGTCCTGAACTTTTAAAACCTGCTTTACAGTCTCACGAGCATTTGAACAGAAATATTCAACTCGCACACAAACAATGCTGGAGGAAGTTGTGGTCAGCGCCGTCCTATCAGCTGGACTGCAGCTGTCTGTGTCACTGGATTAGCAGTCACACCTCATCATCCTGTGTGCAGAGCTAATCACAGGATGCCCAGCAGCGCCCCGGAGACCATTAACGCTCAAGGGCACCACACTGGAGTACGAGGGCTGCACTCCTCCACAGAGCAGGTATGGCCTCGAGCTGCACTAACAAGCCCACTCATGTTCCCCTGTACATGTGTGCATGTACTGTATATGGTTACACACCCGAACATACAGTCTGCAGTAGCTCAGCACTCGCAGGCAGACAGTCCTCTGCTCTTGTCCGGCGCCGTTCCAACAGAGAAACTGAATAGCTTTAATCGTGGGAGAGCGGTGAATGGCCGGTTGATTTCAGCATGTGTGTTCATTTCCTGACCATCAATTCCACAGTCCATTTGGCTCGGCACACACCGGTGATGCTAACCATGCAACTGGAGAAACCCTGTATCCTCTTTTTTTAAATAACACAATTACCATTCAAGAGGGAATTACAAAGAAAAGCCCATGATTAGCTGTTATTCCTAATTCTACAAACACACATTGTTCCTCCCAGCGAATGTATCAAACATGTATTTAGTCTTTTGTTTAAGTGAAAACTTGTGGAATTAAATTTTTGTCTGTTTTCAATTTTGACTTCAAACGCTGCAATCAATTAAGGGAACAAAAAACTGTTCTTGTCAACTACTTTGTTGCTATTGTTGAAAATAACTAAAAACAATTGTGCATAGATAGAAATTTTAATTAATATTTAGTAATACTTGTATGGTTTTGTTTCTGGTTCATGCTATACGCAGCTTTCATTGTCCTTATATGTGGCAAGTGTGATATGGAAAGACCTTTTGAAGTGTTCTGTTTTAGTCAGCTGCAATAGCCTTCGATTTTGATGCAAATTAATTTCATTACTTCTGTTTTTCTGCAAACTGGTGAAAAAAAGAAGAATGCACATGATATCAACAAACAGGCCATTTAATGATGCACCTTCAGAACTAATTCACCCATTTGTGAATGCCTTTCAGAGTTATTGTCTGGAGAGAGGAGCAGCACGTCAATAAATGCTTATTCTCTCTTTTTATGCATTTATGTGGGATCCTTGAAGTGTGTATTATTAGAACAACGGAGGAGAACAAAGGAAGGAGGTGGTGAATAATGGTTCTAGTCTCAGGGGAGGTGGAGAGATTGTTTTTTTTTTTTGATTGACCCAACATCCATGTTCTAACATGACACATGTCCCTGAAAAATCTCCCTGACAAACATATTGTCATTACAGTTTCCTCTACTGGAAAGAAAATAATTGAAAAGACTAGTCCATATCAAAAATAAGGGGCTTTAACATGCAGCCATGGTAGAAGCAAATGTAGCACACAATAGTAGTAATAATGGCAGTACTGGTACCACTTTGCTGTAATGCTAGTGGCAATAAAAGCAGCATTATCCATTCCAGCAATATTATTTATAGCAGAAATGATGGACTAGTATAGCAGTTGTTATGTTACAAAACTGTAATTATGATAATTATATCACCAAAACTGGTTCTTTCATCGAAAAAACTAAGAATGTACTAAGCATGTAAAGTATTTTAAAGTTCCCCGTCAGTCACCAGTTAAACTTGGAGAAAACTCATCTCCATGTATCAAAATTAAATATTTAGAAGTATTTTCCATTCCTTAAAATGTCTTGGATATAATTCTACACCATTTTACCTCTACAATGTGCAGGCCACTTTCTCCACCCACCCCTCGGCTAAACGCTGCAGCTCAAGCTGCCAGCTCACCTTTGATGCTGCTCAAACACTGTAAAGTCATCCTGCACCACACAATGGAAAGTTGTGATATTTGGGCAATTGAGGCGTACATGTTTGGTCCAAAAACCGATTCTGAAGAAAAAAAAAGAAACAATTAATTAATTAATTAAACAATTGCAGTGTACAATGCATTGTATGCTCAGATTCAAAACCTTATTCATAATTCTATTGAAAATTGTAATAATGTAATAATAATTTCTGTTTCTATGTTAAGTTGTTGATTCAGTTTAAATGGAAAATTTGTTCATTATATTATCTTGGTGCAATGGAGTTGTAGGTGTTTTTAGATAGCAACTGCAAGTAAATATTATCTGAAGAGCGTGGGTGGATATAATAAATCTAGAAGAAGCAATTGATGATGGGAATATGTGTGCTGATGGGCTGCTAATGAAATTATCTATCGCTCTGTTCACAAAGATTTCAAGTCCAGGGATATTTTCCACATTTTCAGAAAATCCAGTGAAAGAAATTCTTAATGTGAAGTTTCTTTGAGTTAAAGAAGTAAGAACATTAATGAGTTAATGAGCCGGCGGCTGTGTGAGGATAATGCTGATGTCAGCCATGTGCCGAGGTGCCCTCAATTAGCCAGATGCCACGATCCCAACAGAGCCTTTAAGGGTGATTTTCTAAAGATGAGTGATACCATTTTCCAACAACATTGCTCAGTTACAGTGTCTGTAATATTACTCCAACCTGTTCAGGTGCAATGACCTTGACTTGTGCAACTTATACTTTATGATGAAATTATGATTTCAATAGTCTATTCTTGCCTGAGGAGCCAAATCCAAAAACCTCTGATGTAACTCTTGCTTGTGTTTCAAAGGTTCACTGCCTTGCTGCATTCTGTAAGTCACAACTTCATCTGAATGTATGGTATTTCACAGCGCAACATACACCAGTCAGCCACAACATGCTGGTCACTAAAAAGTGACATGAATAACATTGATCATATTGGTACTATGTGGTGTTCTGCTGGAAAACCTTGGATTTTGCCATCCATGTTGATGAGACTTAGACACTCAAATAAACACTGTCCCACAACAAGCACACTCCCTCATGCAAATGGAAATCTGAAATGTCACTGGCCTACCCAGCAGGAAAATGCACCCCACTACATGGAAAAAACATCCAACAATCAGGAACATGTTGAGGAACATGACAATGGCCCAACATGTTGATTTGACCTCCATACTTCCTACACCCCATTGTGATCAAGCATCAACAGGATGCAGTGAAACAAGTTTGACTGACAGAGGCCCCACTGCACAAGTCAGAATAGCCAAAAGATCCACTGCCAATGTCCTGGTTCCAGACCCCATAGGACACCCTGAGAGGTCCTCTTGTTCATTCCCAATGGTTCAGAGCATTTTTGAGCACATAAGGGGGACCAACATAACATTAGGCAGGTGATCATAATGTTATACCTGATCGGTGTACGTCTGCTATCAGTGATTTCAGAGTTGAGAGATGGTGTGCAATCAAAGCTTTTACTATCTCAAGGGTCCTCATTGGATCCTATAGTTGCAAATTCTGAACAGATCTTGCCAATGATGCACAATCCAGAGGTGCTTCTCTGGCACTTAGTCTCAGACATCTTTGAAGCAGCCGGTTTTGAGGCAAAACAAAAGCAGGGCGTGGGTAATTTGACACACTAAGCTACACTCAGCTTTTTTTCTCTGCAGTCACTGAAAATACTCCATTAGCGAGCAAAATGGTGGAGAGGTTGTGTGTGGGAGATCGACTTGTTCGCGGTTGTAGTGTATTAAGCTCTGCTCCCTCAAGTATTAATCTGCCCTGCTTATCTCACCACTTTGATCGAGGTGGAGCACTTCTCTTACATTCTGGACTCGAGCTCTTCTCAGAGTGAAAAAGACTGAAAACTGGCTTTCTTCCTCTCAGCCTCATTACAGCTGTGTTTTCGCAGTTGCCTCTGTTAAGTAGCTAATGACAGTTAAGTTTACTGAAGCAAAGCTGAGCAAATAAGCAGCTTAAATATTGTAACATCACCCAGTCGGCAAGCGAATAAACTTAATGGCTAAATGGGAGTGTTTTCTTTTCCACTCTTCCGACCCCTCATCAATTCTGGCGAACCTCAGGGCTCTTTCGTCATGTTTGCCCACTCAACTGCTATTCAAGTTCATTGTCCACTATTTATTCATCCATCTGCAAGCATCTCATCCAACTTTTATTAACTATGACCCACTCCAGCCTTATCTGCATAACTCATGGGATGAAGTTCATGGTGTGTTTACACTGTGGTTTTAAGAGCTCGGTTAGGGAGAGTATGTGTAAGACAAGTATTTATCTCTTGCTGTTCATACACTGGCTGCTTTCCAAGCCAATAGAGCAAAGACAGTCAGGCCGCAGGAAAAGGAAGGTGAGGTTCCATCTTTTTCTCTGGTGATCTGCGTTTAATCAGGCTGGTTATCAGAAACTCGCAGCAGTGACAGGAAATCAGTCTCAGAAAATCAAAGGGAGCATTAAATAAATTTCACTAGTTTCTGCTTGAGTGCTTGCACAGGTAGCTTTAACAATAAAAAAGAAAAAACCTAGGAGCTTCACTAAAAAGCAACTGGACTTCTCTTTTGGCTTCTTGAAGATGTTTTGCTTCTCATCCAAGGGCCTTCTTTAGGTTAGTAGCTTAAAGGATAATTCTGATGTGCATCAAACTGCTGTTTTTCCTATTAATGTCACTATTGTGCCTCTATGAGCTATGCTAACTTTACATTATCCGCCTCCGCTGTAGAAATTTGAGGAAGCAAAGAGACATACAAAATATCGGGGCATAAAGTACAAGTATCCTGCAGCTTTCCAAAAAGCCTGATTTTAAAATGAATCATTTTAACTGTTAGTTTTTCTTTCCTGGACACCTGGAACAGCCATTTTGCTACGAGCATTAGGGATCACCATCTGAGGATTCTTGCCGTCTGACCGAAACATCCTGAATATTCACCCACACTGTTGGTTGAATGTGGTTTCTAAGCTAAGCTTTATACAACTCAATCAGCAAAGGACTATGATCCAGTAAGGTCCTCAGCATTTTAAAGCCAAAGCCAGTATGACGTATAAAGGAGTTGAAACATGAAATAATGATTTGACTTGATTTAAAGATATCTAAATCAAATTATTTTATTATTTTTTTAAATACACAAGGGGTAGTTAGTCAGGTTGGCGAGAACAATGCAATCCAGTATATTTGGTGAAATTTCAGAACAAAGTGGATCCTGTCAAGAGTCATTTTCCAAAAAAGATGCCGAGTTCTCGGTTTCGCCCACAGTGGCAGCTTCCTGTCCCACCAGCCGCATAAATGCCCCTACGGTATGATACCCTTGCTGTAATCCCTGTCCTTGGATTTTAAAAACCCTTGGTAGCCACAGCTATGGCTTCCAGATGTTTTAGCCAAAAGAAAGGAACTAATCTAATAATAAGGGTGGGCAGCACAGGATAAGCCTGGAAGGTGGGGAATAATATTAGCACATCTTCGTAAATCAGAGCCCTGGGTCCAGCACATGTTTTGCTGGGGCGCCCAGACCACCTCTGTCACAGGGAATTACAGGGTGTGAAAGCAGAGCACAGATTGCCAGCGAACCCCCATGCAGTGTTCTTTTCTTCTTGTTAAAATGACACAATTATAGAGTATGTTAAAAGAAAACCAACACAAGTGCAGATTATGGTGATTAGTGTTATCAGTCATCAAATCATGAATAATGAAAACCTTGTTTTTTCCACTTTGCTCTCTCGTAGCAAGTCCTTATTTGGAGGTTTTTCTCCCACTCTCTCCCTGAGATACTTTTCTAGACCTCCATATGGCTCTTTTATGTATCGGCAGACAGAGCGAGTTGTATGTATTTATTCATTCATTTTGGGGAATGGAGTGGAAAATGGTGTTTCCGTGCTAATTTAACTAGTTCAAAGGGATCAATCTGAGGAGAGAAATTCCCCAGAAATAGCATTAAATTGTCTCAATGAGCATGATCCTTATCATGCAGGCTCTGGCCCGTGCTGCACACAATCAGAAGAAATGCTGCATCAGAGTCTGTGGAAACTGTGAGTGGAGGGCTTTGAACCCAAACAATATCACATTAATAGGAGAAGGTACTTTTTCTGGCTCTCTTTTTGTGGACTTTGAAGACTTCAAAAAGTGTTTAATTGCGTCAAATGCAGGGGAAGATGGGATATTTATAACTGCATCAGTCCTTCTGCTCTGCATTCCTTTGCAGTGCGCCTGAAGGACTGCCTGGGACTGGGCTGAGGGCTCAGTGCTGTCAAGACGTTATGTTTGAGCGCGCCAAAGAGAATCATTGAGATTCAAGAGCCCGACTGAGTTTGTCATTTAATTTTTTTCCTTTCTTCCAAAAAACAACCTGACTGTCACTCTCTTATACTAACCCTGGGGATGGCTACCTTTCTCTCCAGAGACTGCTGAAGAGGAAAAAGTGTTATTTAGAAATTCACAGGAGGAAAATGCACGGTATGCATTCAAGATAGACAGGGCCCAAACGTTAGCCGGTGCCATCATCTGTCATACTCTCCTGTTTTCTCATCTTCAAGGACTTCTGGCTCTGCCAAATTTCTCTTCCTCTCCATCTTCTTCCACACTCCCACCGACTTCCCCTTGCAAAACTCTTTCTACTCTTCTCTGTCAGTGCCTTAATTTCCTCTCTCCAATTTCCTTTTCACGTCCTCTCTTTCAGGCTCCAAGTTTCTATCGCACTAACCACCCTCTTCTCTTTTTGCCTCCAAACTTTCCCTTCATGCCATCTTCCCGGTGGAATTGGGTTGTGCTGTAGTTTGCTGGTGAGATGCTAATGAGCAGGTGGTGCAGAAAGACACACGGGCATCTTTTCGCATAAACACGGGGAGACGTGTTGACACCAAGGCCACATGGACGATCAATACTGTTTATAGCAATCACCTGAAGGTCTGATTAATGTTTGTGTTAATCAGCGCGACAGGAAGGATTTCGGCTGTGAGTGTACGAGTGACGGAGTGGTGGAAAGACAGACCAGTGACCTCAATGTATGGAATAACTGACTTTATATCTTTTACTAATTTTAGTATGCATATACAAGTCATGCAATTAAATGAATTTAAGTATTTCACCACAAACTCTTTTCCTTTTGGCCATTTGAACTTATATATGTCTCTGGATATATTGACATGGCTGATGAGCGATGTGATTCCCACTCACTGTTTATCTTCAGTCATATCAGACATTTGTTTTAGTTATTTTACACTGGAAAACACGCATATTAGTAACCAGTGTGTTTGTAACTTAGCACGAAATGTGCATTTATGGTTCTTTTGTTCGAAGACTTTTGGCAAGCTCATTCGGTTTCATTATGATTACCATTACATCTGTTGTCTGGGTTTTGTAGGTGGAGTTGAAGGAAAGCTTTCAGCTGAAAATGTTATTAACCTTTTAAGAATTATTATTTCCTGAATTTTATCATCCAGCTTCTCAGGAAAAGAAGCAAATAACAAACTCTTATAATTACCTCTTTCTGCCAGAATGTTGAAATGGTGACATGATGAAGACTTGATCCGACCGTGGGAGATAGAAATGATGCTTTTTTTTGCAGATGTGACCACCAGCTTGACATAAATAGAGCGTCCCAGTCTCAAATGTTAAGGATTTTTTATTTGGCTCTAACAGTTTTGGCAGGCCAACTGTAACCTGTGGGGTCACTAGATGATAATGTGTGGTGATTACAGACAAAGGTTACTTTCTTCCTGCGTCTTAGTGGGATTTAAGATGTATTTCCTTGCTCTGGCCACAGTATGGCACTCTTCAAACTGAAATGTGACCTCCTTCTTGACAGTGCAGCTCTTTGCTGTGACATTTTGACTCAGTTCGGGGCCATCATGTGAAATCCCCACCTTCTCACTGCAACCTGTATTTAGATTTCATGATGAATCCCACCCGTGACAAACCAATCACACATGCCCATCAGTGAGAGGACAGTGCTACAAGTCCTCAGCAGGGTCCGAGAGGAGCTTCCTTTGAAATCGGAACACGGCTCAATCGAAATTAATCCCCTATCCTCGCCACTCCCTGTTATTACAAGGCACCTCTCCTGAAGATGCTCAGTGGGTGGTTGGTCTTTCCAGTCTCAACACCGAGATCAGTGCAGTCATCTCATTACTCTCCAAGGGATCTGGGAGGTCAGTGCTATCAAGTGGAGTGGTGCTATAAAATAAATTGAATGTTCCGCTGAGGCAAGTGTTGAAGGTGATGGACAGAGCAGGCCCCCTGCTCACCACAGCTCTCCGAGGCTCCCCTGGGTGCTGCAGACTGGGACCTGGGCTGAGCAGCTGGATGAGTGGCTGGGAAAAAGGTTGCAATCAGAATTAAACATGAGCAAAGCTGACCGGTGTGGTATGCTGGCCATTCGTCATTCTGTGCAGCTCGGAGAGGCTACCTGTGCACGTTCAGCGGACCTGTCAGGTATTGGAATAGACACACTTGGCTGCGCAGACGTGGAATCTGAATTGCAGATGGGGCAGGAGAGGGAAAGGGAAAATACAGCCAATCGATGTGAAGTGAATGGTTACAGTATAAAGCCGCAGAGAGATTGTCTCTATTTGTCTGGTTTTGGCCAAAGATAATGTTAGGCTACAGTTACACTTGTCATTTCAATGTGAATTTTGAGCTCTGATCCTAAAAATCACAGCTTATGACAGTAAACGACTGTAATTCACCATGAGGCCTGAAAATCTATTTTTCAACATCTGACTACTTGGTGGTTTGACCAGATAATGTGGTCGGCAGAAATGCCTATATTTACAGTATTTTTTGGATTCACTGTACATTTAAGAAAAACATGTTTTGGCTAGTTATGTGATTAGACTGTATTTGTATGACTGTGTTACATAGTATTAGGCTGCCTTGATATAAGAGGTTGAAATAAACAATGTCAGATGAAATCCCAAAATTGCTGGGAAAAAAATCAGTAAGAATACTTTTCTATTAGTGTCTGTAAGTAGAGAAAGACAAACTTCAGAGGCTGTTGTTGTGGATATGTATTTACCTGGGTCCTTTACCAGTCTAATGAAAAGCCTTGGTGGCCACAATAATTAGCTTAACAGCGTTATAATTTACCCTACTTTGGTCTGAATTGAGTGGTATTCAATGATAACGATGATTGATAATGATCCAGAAGTAGGGTTCAGATTGATCAGCATTGCATCAGACCACTCCTTTGTTTTTCATGTAATTTGGAAGATCCATAGAGCTGCATTCAGAGTCGAATTTTGTGCATGCACAGTGCACACTCTAAAACATCTTGAAGGGACTGAATGATAAAAGGGAGACTGAAAAGTAGCCTTTGATCGGAAGCTATAGCCTCAAGCAATCATTTTCTCACAAATGCAAATCTCTCCGCAGTGAAATATATCTATCAAGTAAGAATGTCAGTCCTTCCTTCTGTGCTAACTCGAGTTTTTGCAGTGTGTGCGATATGTAGTCCCGATTCTGTGAGCTTGTGAACTATCCCGTTTCATTTTAGACACTTTAGATTTTTAAATAAGCCTCATACTGTGTCATATTTGTATGTTTTTGCCATAAAGTGCTATGAATAATTCATCTAAAGCCATGCTGCAAAGAGAATAGTTGACTTTGTTAGAAAACAAAAAGAATGCTTTTGGTGTAGTCTTGGATTTGCTCGTAACAGCCGGTAACACAGCAGTGTAGCAGTCGCTTGCAGGCTTGGCACAGAGACATTTTGAAATGTGAGCTCAATTATATGTATTCATGCCCCCATAAATGGCATATGTTGTCAGTTATAGGGAGTAACTAGTTCAAACATGGATATGCACCGACAAACGGTTAAGCAATTATTCGGCTGTAATGATTGCAATAAGGCATGATGAGTCAGACAAATTGTTTTAAAAATGAAGGAAAAAAGGTGGCTGGTTCAGCTTTTTCTCACAGGGCTTTTTTTTTTTTTTTTTTTTACAGAAAGTGGCTCTCAACAAATGGCTACGCTTGAGATAAAGAATTTAAAAAATGCATTAAGCCTGCAAAAGGAAAAAAAAAATCTGGATTGCTTGTTGGTTTCCCAGAAACACCAGAAAAGGAGTAAGCTCCCAATGATCACAATGGACTGTCCTCCAGTGCACTGTGGGAAAAGCAATTTGTTGGAAGAAGTAAATCCATTTAGCCCCAACAGAAAGGTGGCAAGTAGACTTAATTGAGGTCTCTGGCTATATTTAAAAGGAGTAAATAATTTTTGGTCACAGCAGGTTATTTTGAGCAGGGGTCAAATAGCTGAATACACATTTCAGTAATGGAAAGAGTACTTGAGCTGAAGTTTATTCTGTAAAGTCTGGGTACACGAGCACAACAGTTTCTTGTTGTATCTTGAAAGATATTACAGGCTCCTCTATGTCTCTGCTTGATACCACAGGATTAATAAGTACATTTTATAGTTGATATATTAAATCTAATCTGTTTTGACTGAGATTTCTGTCTGCTGATAAAAATCTCAAAAGAATGTGTGTGGAAATACAAACGTTTAACAGCTCAACAATGAAAAAGCTGTTTTAATGAGTCATTTTCTTACTTTTACAGTGCAAGAAAAAGTCCAGTACAAACTCCCTGAGGTCTTTGCACACCATTGGACCTACATGCACACACCCTAACACACACTGACTACATAAAACACCTGCCTGGAGGCTGAGATTGAAATGGTCCAGAGCCAGACAAGTCTTTGGCTTACTTCCTCTAACACCACAACAGGAAAATCACAATAGAGCTCTCCTGACCCGCAACCCCTGGGTCTTTTAGGACGAGTGCTGTATAATTGAGCCGTCTGGCCCAAATTATTCAGTGTCTCTCAAAAATTTGATGACTATTTGTCTTCAGTTTGTCCTCCTGGCCTGCTTTTCCTTCTTATCTGCTATGTTCTGATTTATATGTCGCCTCACTGGCATGCCGAGTTAGCCCTGTGTTTTTGATTATGTTTCCATCAGTGTTTTTCTAATGCATCAACTTGTAAACCAATTTAGCTGCTGGCGCCCTAAAACTATTCTGGCATGAAACGGCTATTGCGGCATTTAGCTTCCAACCCCTCCTTTTCCTCTGCTGCCAGTAAATGTTTAAATATGTTGCAGTTCTGTTTGAAGGACCATGTCAGTGAACATGACTAGTCAGCAGATGCCTCCAAGATAAGAGCACACCTTTTACTGGGATCTTATCTAGGATTTCCTATACCTTGTTCCTGGGGTTAGACCAGTTGGCATTAAAAGACTGAAGCTTTGTTTTGCAGAAACAAACTCTATTCCAACACAGAGCGTGAAAACAAACTCCGTTATGAGCTTTTAGTCATCTATTCATAATAAATTACTTATATGTTCATTCATTCATTCATTCATTCATTCATTCATTCATTCATTCATTCATTCATTCATTCATTTATTCATTCATTCATTCATTCATTCATTCATTCACAGAAAATATGGTGATATTCATGGGAAGGTTCTCAACCGCATCTAGGGTGGAGAGGGTCTCTGTTTTGGAAACCCAAAGTTGTATCTTTGCTTTGTGTGGAAGACATAGCTCTGTTGGCTTCATCAGGCAGTAACTTTCACTGGGGCAGTTTGCAGCCGAGTGTGAAGCAGCTGGGATGAGAGTCTGCACCTCCAAGTCTGATGTCATGCTTCTCTGCCGGAAACCAGCGGATTGCTCCCATTGGGATGGGGGTGAGTTGCTGCCCCAAGTGAAGGAGTTTAAGTATCATACAATCTTGTTAACGAGTGACGGGAAAATAGACCATAAGATGGACAGACAGATTGGTGTAGCGCCAGTAGTAATGCGGGCGTTGTACCAGACGGTCATGGTGATGAGGGAGCTGAGCTGTCGATTTCGGTTATGAGTTCTGGGTAATGAAAGAATGAGGTGGAGGATACAAGCAGTTGAAATAAAGTCAATAGGTTGAGGAGCTCTGACATCTGGAGGTAGAATTGCTGCTCCTTCGCATGTAAAGAAGCCTGCTGTGGTTAGGATGCCTCCTAAGTGTTTTCCTTGTAGATATATTTAGGGCAATTCCAAGTGGGAGGAGACCCCAGAGTAGATCCATATCTTGGTATAGTCATTACATATCCCATTTGACCTGGGACCGCCTTGGGATCACCCAAGAGGAACTGGAAAACATTGCTTGGGAGAGGAACATCTGGATTACCCTGCTTAAATTGCTGCCACAATGACACAACCTCAGATATGTGGAAGAATTTAATAAATTTTTAAAGAAATAAAATGCTTGTGTGTTTTTAGGTGAAACCTGTCCATTGCTGCCAGCTTAGAATATACTCTATATGTTACAGAACATAAGGCCAATGTTACCTTCCACATTCACCAGTCCACAAAAGTCTGTGCAGCCCCCTCTGTGGATGTCCACGGGTAGCCCAAAGATTGTGTTGTGCATGGGCGGAATATGAAGATACAACCTAATGTGCATGTGTGGAATGGAGTCCTCCTAATGAACTCCAAGCAGACTAGTAAATAATAGAATAACTGCATCCGTGGTCTCCACAGCTCTCTGTGTGCACACTTGCAGGAGAGTATAATTGAATCTTAAGTAGGGTCAAAAATAGAGAACTGAGGTACTCCCTGTGAGTGGGATACAAGTCTGAAGAAGCTCCTTTGTCAACATAGAGAATGTAGACTTAGAGTTTCTGATATGATCAGAGGATTTCCATAGGTTAAACTTGTCGAAACATATGAAACAAGACAATGGAAAGAGAGCTTTGTGTTTCCTGTCGTACTATACATTCTTTGAGAGAGATGCTGGACAAATTCCATATAAATCTATTAATAATCAGTGAAGTGACTCTTGTATTTTTAGGGTCACAACTAGTACACTGAGAGCACATAATGATAATGATAATGATGGTAACTTTACCTACTTTTGTCTTTTTGACCACTTAATCATGAGTAGTCAGCCGTTTGAGGCCATTACTGGTGGTGACATTGATGAAGAGGCTCTACAGCTGCATACAGAAACTACAGCAGCAGGCAAATGATCCAGTTCTTTTCCTTTTTTATATTCATTTTTATTTCTAGGTTAGTTTACTGTTCACATTACTGAACAATGAAAAACTTAAGTGATATGAAGTGCTTGAAGAACCATTTTCAGGATGAAAATACCATTTTGTCTTTATAATAAAACCAGGCTTAAGAATACTGTTCTTTTGAGAAGGATGAGTACATGTTTTCTATTTGGCCTTTTGACATATAACATGGCACCTGTGCATCAAATGAAACCATCCATTATCATGTATAACAGAGGCCTTGCTCATTATATGGCTTTCTTTTCCTTTTGTCTTAAAGACACTTATTATCCCAGGACCGGGAAATGACAAGTGACATCTTCCAGTTAAAAGGGCAGCTGTAACTGAAGTCAATCAATACAGTGAGATGGATGACTGGTACTGATCAAGACACTCAGGGCCTTCCATTGTTTGGAGCCTTACAAACTTGTAGACTTCCACCTGCAGCCTTCTTCTTTACAAGTTCCAAATGTCATCCACTTCATCACTGCCACCATTTGATTACTTCTTCCTTATTAGTCCTTTATCCAGAAGGCCATAACTCTTCAGTCGAGTGTCATTATTTTGAGTGCGACATTAAAAGAATCAATATTTTGACATCTTGCCTTCCCAATGCAGGTAATTGAAGTCACAGGTATGGTGGGTAATCGAGTTGTGGGAGGACATGATTGACAGGTAATAGGATAAGGACTCTCAAAGCTCTGCCGCGCTGACATTGTCCCAGAACCTCTACTGTGCATCATGAAAAATGGATTCTAGTGGGGGGATTAAGAAGGTTTGTCCACAGTACTAATTGTAGTATGAGTGTATCGACGTTAGGCTAACATAATGTTTTTTAATTTTATTTTCTATTGTGTTTTTTTTAATGTGTATTTTCATTTTTTAACATTTCAGCTATTATATAGTGTTTTTAAAAATTTAATTGCAAAAAGTATGCTTTTTAAAAAAATTAAGTATGTTAATGGGTTCATTGGAATTATATTAATTAATTATATTAATTATATTAATTAATATGACATTTAACTTATATGCAGTGGATTTAAGATATTTTACCACAGTTTAGATCAGAATAGATAGTTTTCTAGTGCAAATTCACCGACTTCCTAGGAGCATCAAGGAAAAACATCAGTCATAGGTTCAAACTACAGCAACAGTTGCAATGTAAACTTTGGTGTATTATTTTAAAGTAAGACCAATATTATATGAAGACTTTTTAAACCAGCACACAATTCGAAAATTCTAAAAGTTTCATAAGAAAAGAATCTTGTATTACAACAAAAGTTAGCTAGTTAGCTAGCTCCTTAAATGGATGGTTACTGTTGACAGCCTCATTAGCCATTTCTGACCTTAGCTAGCTAGTAATTTAGCTAGTCGTTTGTGTTTCTGACAGAACAATTGGCTTCTATGTTAATCAGTCTAGCGCTGTAGCAACTTTGAAACATGCTATATGTGCATAGCTGCAGCCCAAAGCATATTTTAATATGTTTTTTTGTAGCTTTCTCCATTTTATGTCGGTAACTACAGTCCAGTCACAGCATTTGCCACTACCTGGCTAAGGCTGCACTTTCTGTGTAGACGTAGAGTTAGTTAGCAAGGAAATGGCTGCAAATAAGTGGGAAAATATGTTTTAGCACGTCAAATAGAGATGTGAAATGAAAATTTTGCCCAGACTTTTACTGATTTGACCGATATCTGACCTACTATCTGTAAAAATGTGAACACACTTAAGAAGAGGTGAGATTTTCACATACACTTGGATTTTCATTATGAAAAGTATATCTGAGCTTTAGTTGAAGTACTTCTTATTTAGTTTTCTGCTTTGTCCCTTTAAACTGGTATTCTAATTTTGATAAAAGCGTGGACAAAATAGGTTAACTGCTCCTTGGTATTGTGCATCCAACGTTTCTTTAAAATTTTCTGCTGCAACTTTTTCTTTGAGTAGGATTACACAGCAAAGAAAATGGCAAGTCAAATGGAAAAAAAAAATCATGTTTTGTGCTTAGAAAGTTGTAGAATTTGGAAACTTCAAGTTTACTCTCTCTGAAATTAAGCAATTGCAGCAATGCAAACTGTTTAATTGAGAGTAATGAAATGATTTAGGCACATTGAACTTAAAACAGTGGCATTTTAATTACTTTTATTTAAATATAATTAATTTGGATAAACTTAATTCAATGCTTATTACCGACTGAAGTATTTAACTTAACTCCATCCAACAACTGCCTTTTTTAAGGGTATATGAACTTAAGAGGTATCATGTTTTCAAAACCAAACTAAACTTAAGTCATATTAAAGTGGATTTCCTAGCAATCAAGGGTGTTTTTGTTTGCTGTGGATGCTGAAGTTTGATTGTTATCCATGGCGAGCTCAGTGCTCCAGGCAACAACACAGCTTGCTGTCCAAGTAGTTACAAGACTTTGTGTCAAAACAGAGACATGGTGGGAAGGAGAAGGGCAGAGAGACAGCGCGGAATGGAGAGAAAAGGCTGAAGAGAATGAGAATGGAAACAAGAGAGGGCATGAGGGAGACCGACTGCTTCGGCTTAAGGAGCTCGAAAATCTCTGCAAAACACTGCGACGCTCACAAACACACACAAGCACTCCGGCTAACTAATGCCTCTCGGTCATCTGGCACTTACAAGTGGTGCCTTGATCATATAGTTGTAGCAACATAAAGAGAGCTCATACTTTCCTCCGCCTCCATGTCTCCTCAGGAAGTCGCCTCACTTATTACCCAACAGCACCTGCTTCTCTGGAGGCAACTTGCAGACGGCACTATACTTCATCTGTGGCATTCGGGTGAGATTTAATATAAATGATTCATGAACAGACGCCAGTCGGCTTTCGTTTAAAAAATGAATGGGCCGGGCCTGACATATTCATCATGTATCCCATACTGCTGTAGATACTGTAATGAGTACAAGAACCTTATATGAATAAAGTTCTACTAACATGGATCTACATATTCAGCAGAAAAACATGCCCCATAATTAAAATGTTATCATCTTCCTTTGTATGTTTCACTCACATCAACTTAATTATTGATTACTTTTAAAGGCACTTTTATTTTATAAGTGGTAACTAACTTTCTTTTGAGGTTGAGCTCAGCAATTTAATGCATGGCAGAGCATCTTTAGTTGATGCTTTCTTCTTAGTTGGAGATGTGTTATACTTTCATTATTAAGGCCTGTTCTGCAAATTGCCTGATTTGATTTCTCCCATTTTCCGGGGTGGATTAATCTTTTTCTTTCTTTTCAGAGAGGAAAAAAAAACTGGCTGCGAAAAGAAATCTTCTGGTCATTGCTGGGCTTAGAGTAATTTACTCTATATGGGCATCTTTTTTGATTTAGTATAATGAATCATTTTGGATTCGTTTTTTTGGTAACACCAGGAAAGGAGGTTCAGTTTAGAGTTTTAGAGCAGTGTTTTGGTGAGTTTCTGCTCCACTGTTAGACTTCAGAAGTTTGTTAATTAGGTTCTTTTTTAACAGTGTGGCAACAGCTGCTCTTATCTTCCTTTTCCAGTGTTAAGCTTTCGTCTTATCTGAGCTCAAGGTTATGCAGTTCTCCATGGACAGTGCTTACAGTACGGGGCTGCAGAGGGGTATGTGGCAGGCAGCGTCTCATACCTTTATGCCTGAGTAATGCTCTTTCTCATTACGTATAGGTTAGACTAATTTCTCAACTTCACCGTTTCTGGAAAATCCGACATCCCTGTTTTACAGAGACGTCTCTTCCAACCACACAGCAGATTCATCAACTTGGACAAACGCTGTGACTTTTATTTTTACCTTTTCACGTCTACGATGCTCCGAGCCCTGCGCTGCCCGAGAAAAAATAAATACCGTACTTGAAGCCTAGAGTGTTGCATGGGATCACTCTTGGTACTTTGTGGGATTGTATGCTGCTGAAAGCTACAAATGGGTAACTCATCAAAGAATCCTGATTCTGCTTGGCAGCTGAGCGGCACACATTTCATCACAATGACTTAAGTTAGACTTGAGGTGGCCTTGACCGGCCTTATTCCCAAGTGTGGAAAAAAATCTTTCATGTGGAAGGCATATGCCTCGCTGTAACCACCAACGCTTTCTCCATGTCTTTCTAACACACACAGAAAGCATAAAGTGTTTATGACCCCGTGTTCCAGGGGTCACATTCAGACTTTTATTCCTCACTCTGTCATGTGAAATGACTCTATCAGCTTTCCCCATCCCATGTATTTATGTGACTGGGGTGGTTAAACAAAAATGCGGCAAGAGGTGCCGACCCTGACCTCTGACCTGACAGAAACGCGCATACAAACGTCAAGCCAATAACTGCCTTCCTCCTCAGAGCGACCGATTGCCTAAACAGGGGCAGTTGCTGACAAGTAATTCATTGACCACATCAGGCCAGAAGGGAGGAAAAGGCATAAAACAAATGGGTTCCTTTTGTAGGTTGCAGTATAGATACTTTTACTGAAGCCACTGATTGGGTTCCTCCATTAGATTGTCGCAGTCAAAACATGGCCAACAAAGTCATTACACACTTTAGAAAATTGCTTTACAAAGAGCAAAAACACACTTAGGGAAGTTGTTCTTCCTTTCAGCAATGTTGTCCAGACATGGACCAGTGTTAAATCCATCGAACAATTCCTGGTTATAAATAAGAGCTTAAGGATCTTTCGATATAACACACTTGCTCTGTTTTCTGTGTTCCCAGTGTAAGGACTCATAAACAAATTGTGCAGACAATATAACAACACATGTTCTCATCGTTAATAGATGTCAGATGTGGAAACAAGTAAGAAATACAGATTTTTTCTTATGACCCCTTTGCCCACTCTCAGTTTATGAATGTGCATGTTGCCAAATGATCATATTTCAAGCCTTTGAACTGTGTCGTTTCAGATATTTTAGGCGTTTTAAGGGGAAAACCGGACGACCCTCATGCTTGTTCCATTCATCTAGAGCTGGCTTCATAATTCACTGTGGGTATAGGTTCAGTGGGGCCGACGCAGGGAATGAGTGGGGCACCAACACTGAGCCTTCTCCAGCTGGGCGAATGGACCCCGGCCTGCAGGCCAGAGACAGGAGACCTAATAATTGGTCCAATTCAAAGGGATTTATAGATTTTCACATTTAAATTTATAATGTCTGGTTTGCATTTAGGAGGTAAGTGGATAGGCTTGCCTTTTTGGCTAAAGTACTACTTTATTAATCCTCACAGGAAAAGAATAGTGAGTCCATTGAGGGGAAACATGACAGGACAGCTAATGCTGTATCATAAGTCAATACTGAGTTAGAGGTTGGAGGACAGCCAAGTAAGAAAATTATACATATATTTTTATAGACTGAAAGTATAATTTTAACAGATGTGGTATGTTAAAAATTTAAAAGTATTTTTACTTATATGTAACACAGCATACTTTTAGTGTCTTTTGGTAGTTCTTATGTATTTTCATATGCCATGCAAAACAGAGTCTGTTTATGTGTTAAAATTTGATCAAATGATATGCTCCATGTTCACACTTCAGTACTTTAATTACTTTATCACTTGAATAATTATTACACCAAATTTGGTGCGTGTGAGAAACAATGTAAGACATGTATAATATATAAAATCTTTGCCTATTCATGTATTTTTTAAAATACGTCTTGATTTGCTAAAAACAGCTGAAGCAGTTTAATTGTAACTTTTTCACTCCTCTTCCTTTACTTGACTACTTTTTTTAAACTTGCAAATCTTAATTGCACTTCAGAGGAAAAGCTGTGCCTGAACAGAAAGAGGCATGCAGAGATACAATTTAAACCAAGCCACAATGGTTTTCCATGCAAACCACCCACAATATGCAGACACAAGTACAATACAGGAGACGTATGGCTAGAATGATTATGTTCTTATAAATTATACATCCCCATTTTGCTTTTTGAGCATAGACAACGTGGGCTTTTCAATATTTCATGCAGCCTTGCTGAAATGAAAGTTAAACTGTAAAGCCCAGATGTTGGACTATAATGAGCAATTCTTCCTTGGTAAACAGACTCTAGATGCTCAAAGAATAGCAGCATTAATACATTGTGCCGGGTGGTGCAGTTTGATACGAGGGAAGGCAAGACAGCACTGTTGTTTGTTTTCTGCTCTTCAATTTGTATGACAGACAAAATATAACAGCATATTTACCGTCTGGTATAGGCTGTAAAAAATATTTTCTAGTTTTATTCCTTACAGGGATTGTGTGCTCCTTCTCTGAATCAGCCTACCTCCCATACATACGCATACTTACTGTATATTCACACCTGGCAGTTGCTCAATCCATCTGCTTTGTCTGTACTGCCAGTCAAGGAAATCAAATTTAGCCACTTATGGTCATTTGCCATGCTAAGGAACATCTTAAGAAACCCCAGAATATTCCCAGTATATGTAAAACTGATCTTTCATACAATGTAGCAGTGAGTTTTTACTGTCTTCCCTTTGTTCAACATGACAAATTTTGGACACATGTACTTTACTAGTCAAGTGTGTAAAAATGAACATAACTGGACTGATGTGCTATCAGTACTTAACAGGTGTTTGATCAACAAAATGTGTGTGGATTATTGCGTGCACATCTTTGCATCTGTTTATGAAATCATTAAAAATGTGAGAGCAAAGAGGTAATGTGTACATCCCTGTCACTGATATGTCAGTGAACCATAAACACAGTGAACACTGAAATATTACACAAGAGGCAACACTATAAAAGCAGTTCTCCTTCCTGCAGCTAAATTGAAAAGATGACTTTTTCCGTTAATTAAAGGCAACAGCAATGGTGACTGGAGACTTTGACTTTGTCCATTTTGATTCTTTGAATTCTATTTGACTTCTGAGACTTACAAACACTCTGCAGTGTCAAAGGTGAAATTGTCCGACTCAACAAGGTCGTAATTTGTGCACACTGAAGCAAAGAACACAAAACATAAACACTTTCAGGCTAATTGGAGGCAGTGGTGCTGAGATGCTGCATGGTTTCATAACAATAAATAAATGTGAATCTTTAAAGACGAAGGTATGAAATTATTGAGTCAGTACATTCTAAATGACCATGTTTACATGACATGTTTTTGCAGTATTTTTGCTTGATTGGATCCATTTGTTAATGTCAGTCAGACATCTCTGACATCTTAAAGCAAATTAAAAGCAGTGATGAGTTGCTTTTAGATAACTGTACACTGAGATCTAACAGCAAAAACATCCAAAGGCACACAGCATGTTATAAGATGTCAAGCAGAAAGGAAAGTAGTGTGGTCCACTTTAGATTATTTGTCTGCTGTGACATGGACACGTGGGGCCAGCGGTCAGCAGGGAAACATAACATACTCATCACCTCTGACACAGCTGCTTTACTTATCCCAAATGCTTTCCCCAAATGTCTGAAACCAAAGATTTATGTGTGTGTGTTTTTATCTTTGCATGTGTATGGATGTACCAGTATGTTTGTGCAGCTAGGGGGAACAGAGAAGGGAAATAAGATAAAATAATCTAAGCAGCTTGTTATCTTAAATGAATACATGCAAATGTTTGATAATGTGATTTAAATAAAAGATTCAGTTCATTTAGTACTGAAGCGCCTTTAAGGAGTGATGGGATTTGGAGCCGGCTCAAGGCCTCATCCTTTTTCTATACTTGATGGCGGCATTTAAAAAGTAGCTTAAAATACAAAGCGTGAAATTCCACTCCACACTAATATTTGGGATCTTTATGTTTTAGCGTTTACTAGCTAGCAGTGTGCTTGCTCTGTCTAGTGTTTTCTCAGAGCTGGTGATGTTGTGTGGCCTTGCAGTATTAGGTAACATCTTGTACTTTCTGCGGAGAACATGACCCCGCCCGAGAGTGCAGTCGGTTGGCTCCGTGGGGGAAAACAGAGACACCGCAACCATTCAGCTTCTCTCCTTTCAGAAAAGACCCCTTTCCTGGGTAGAAATCTCTGTAAAAGGGACAGTAAATGTCTTTTGGCCTGTTTACCTGCAGATAAGTGCCCCTATAAAACAATGGGGTTGTAGTTTTGGTAAGGTGAGCAAGTGAAACACTGAGGTTTTAAGAGAAGGTATGCATTCATGTACCTTGTATAGCCACCCGGATAAAAGCGCCTGCTAATGGCTTATATTTGTTCTGCGAGGGAAAATGAGGTGCTATCATGCTACTGCATCTACAAGTCTAATTAAGTGTTTCACTGAAAGTAATTTGACTTGTAAATGGATAAATACTATGCAGGCACTTCTTTTTAACTTGTGGGAAGCTGGAGAGAAGGGAGTTCTGTTGTGAGATGACAACATGTTTTGCAAATAGCTGTGAATGAGTTGTTTTTCCATCATCTAATATGTACATAATTGTCTCCCTGTTTTTTGAAATGTCTTAATATTTTATGTATCACTTCTGTAGCTTTGTTGGTCCAGCCTCCAGGTGTGGATGTCTGCAGCTTATATATGATGCACAGTGATGCCAAAAACAGATTTCAAGCTTTAAAAAAATACAGTTCAAATAGAGAAATACACAGACAACGCCTCTATAATGAGAAGAAAGTGGAACCTAGAGGGCACTGAGAGTTCATTTCAATTCATCTTCCATCAACCATCCGCTGGTTTATTCCTCTCTGTCACTTTCTCCAGCTCCATTCGCATGCTTGTCGTTATGATTTGAGGAATCCTCTTATTATGTGCGATGTATTTTAAAAATTCCTCCTCTTGCACAAACCTTTTCTGATGTAACCAGCTTCTGACATTGTTTCATGACTCAGAGTCTCAGTGTAACTACTGACAATGCATTCCATAAATAAGCGACTTCAAGTTGAAATTGCCAAACAAATAGTGTAGTCGCTGAATATTGAAGGTGCAACAGAGTTCTTATATCAGTCTTCATAAATCAGTCTTTCACCACTTTAAATAGAAGCAAAATAGACCACATTAATCAATCTCATAAATTAGATTGTCAATACCATAAAATGTAGTAAATTATTTATTTTTAAATTGTGATTAATAATTAAAATTATTGCATCAACCAAAATTTATAGTAATGGTTGAAGGTTTTGGAGCTCTGAATAGTAGAATTTGATAATGTTCACTCTTGTATAATATTAAATGGACCAACATGTATATTTAAATGTGCATTTCAGAAAGGATCATGGAGGCAAAACACACAATATATACATCCATCCATCCATTATCTGTACATCGCTTAATCCTCTGTAGGGTCGCGGGGGGACTGGAGCCTATCCCAGTCGACTCAGGGCGAAGGCAGGGGACACCCTGAACAGGTCACCAGCCTATCACAGGGCTACACATAGAGACAAACAAGCACACTCTCATTCACACCTACGGACAATTTAGAATAATCAATTAACCTCAGCATGTTTTTGGACTGTGGGAGGAAGCCGGAGTACCCGGTGAGAACCCACGCATGCACAGGGAGAACATGCAAACTCCACACAGAAAGATCCCAGGCGTCCTAACCGGGATGCGAACCGGTGATCTTCTAGCTGTGAGGCGACGCTGCTAACTACCGATCCACTGTGCAGCCCACAATATATACAGTGTAATTAAATTTAAAAATACTAAAGAGGGTGTGTATGTAAGAGAGTGTGTGAATGTGTCCATGTCAGGTGCATACCAGAGATAATGTGTGCCATTGTTCGGCCTCCGTATGTCCTCCGTGAACGTGATGTAACAGACGTTAGATCCAAACAAAAAACTATACATGAGTTTTGAATTTCTTTGAAAGCATGCGTATGTGTTCTGTGAAAGATATCTTTGCATGTTAATTTGCATGCAAGACCCGATGTCTGTGTGAAGCATGACTAATATCACCAACATCAACTTGGAGGTGGGGCAAAGCCACCTACTCAATAGCATAGCCATGAAAAATTACAGATAAAGCTCTGTAAATACATTTAAAACAACACAAGTACACTGAGAAAAATTTAGCAGTCCTATGCTGAGCCATGTGCACTGTTGCTATGCTAGCTGTTTATGCCCAACTACCAGTTCATTAAAGGGAAGAGGTCCCTTGGTGTGCAGTTCATTCTCTGGCAGTTCTGTTGGTTGTTGATGAGCCAGGCTCAAATGCAAGGAGCAACCCATGGGGCTGAAAAGTTAAGCCAACATGGAAGTGCCAAAAACTGCAGTCCCTTGAATGGCCACTTGAGGTTTGCTCCAAAAGCGAGTCATTCTCCATAGACCTCTATATTAAAATGCTCAATTTAACAGCAGAAATAAACATGTTTACAGCTTGGTACATGAAATGGTTTTGGTCAGTATAGCAAAATTCCTGTTCATGATAACTATATAGGGGGTGAATTTGATATGACTGACCTGTTTAAACTGTATTAAGTTTAAAAGTTATTATGTCATTTGGGCTGTGGCTACTATAAGTGACTAGTGGATACCATCACAGGACAGTCCATGGCTCAGAGACATTTGCATGGTCCACCTCAGATCCACTCCAGTCCACCTCTGTGCTCACATTCGGATCAGGAGAAAGGCAGAGTCAGGCACTGCCAAGTTAATAACAGCACGAGCCACCACCCTGCACTTCAAAACTGCTGTACAGAAAACCTGTGGGTAATTCCACGGAGGATTTATCCTTACAGTTTATGTTCTGATGGTGAATGCAGTCTTTGCTGTACAGTGTTCTGATTGTGCATATCGAGGGAAAGCGGTTGCTCCTTTGTTGGCACTAACTTGCTTTGTTGCTCCTGTTACTTGTAGAGTTAGCTGGCAGACTTATGCATCATAGCTGCTACTCAACTTGTTTGCTCTCGATTGATGGTGCGTACTTTGCTGACTAAAGAAATCCTCAGGCTGGTTCTTGCATTGGTGCCAAAAGGGAAATAGTCTGCCTTGTCTGCTTTGAGCATACCACATGGAGGAGAGCGGGCATCTGCCCAGAGATCAGAGAGCCATCCAAGGGGTGAGAGCTGGGGAGAGGTAAAAAGAGTAAGACCAGAGTTATACTTTCCAAGTATGCGCGGTAGATCCCCCTACAGACATCCACATTTGTGTCCACACAGAAACTACACTATGAGGCCAATTGTGCACATGCTTGGCAGTAATGTGAGAGTGCGGAATATGTAGATAAGACCCACTGCATATGCATAGAGCAGAGTCCTCCAAGCAGACTCCTGTGGACCAGGAAAGTAGTATAGTAAGTGTCCGTGGTGTTTGTCGCTGTCAGCATGCACCTCTGCAAAGGAATAATTAATGTTTATGTGCAGGAGAGTAAGAAGAAAAGGAGAGTGGGGTTTTGTTGAGTCAGTCTGGAGGACAGTCCAGATGATATTAGGTCGCAGGAAATGACTGGAGAGCAGTGTGACTGTTTACCTTTCAAAGAAAAAGTTCAGTTCAGTTCACAGAAATGAAAGAATTCATCTGCGGAGCTCCTTGTGGTACTTGGAGCACTCTGCTGCTGTATATCACATTATTTTTTAAAAAAAAAACCCTTCCCACTCTGCTGGCGTATAGATAGAGCAAGTTCTGCTTTCTCTAAATTAGTGTTTGAATACACTGCTGCAGAAGAATGAAAGGACGGAGAAAGATGCTGCTCTTCGTGTTATCACTTTGGTACATGGGTCATTTCCATACACAATGAGAGCATTGTTGTGTCTCTAGTTTTCTCCTCCAGCACCCACAGACACTGTTGCTGCAGTCACAGCCACACTGCCCTGCTTTCATGTGGCCAGGCGTTCCAATTGTGGCGGCCTCAAGTGCATTTTCTCCGGCTCTAAATGGTTCTTGTGGTTTTATATTAAATGAGGAGAAGAGGGGCTGTCAGGAGCCACAAAGGCCTCAGCCTGGCCTGCTATCAGTCTGTTAAGTCATTATCATGCGCCTTTGTTTGGAGTGACATGCTTTAGGGTGGGGTTTAGCACGTCCATTGTCTCAACATCAGTAAATGCTCGCAGTGCTCACTAATGAACAGTAATCCCCCACACCCTTCTTACTACTGTTTAATTGGCTAATTTATTAGTGGAATTTGATAGCCAGCCTAACTGAGAGCTTATGAAAAACAGTGGGGAAATGATTGCTTTAATCCCTTCACAGAGAAGTTCCAAAGTTTTGGTTTGTGTTTATATTAAAATGTTTTCAACCTAAACTCGATGTTCAAAGCCACTCTGTTCCATTTCATGACAGTACTGAAAGCAATTTCCACTGGCCCAGTTGTGTGCCATTGAAGATTTATCTGTGCACTGCTGTGCTCTGTTCTCCTGACCAAAGGGAATGGAGAAAGGCTTGTGGGTTAGAAAGTCTAGCTACCTTTTAATTGCTTTGAAAAAAAGACATTTTGGGACTTTTTCAGTATTAAACTCTGCGGCACCAATAGAATAAAATACCATTTAGGTCATCCCAATTAAGATAACATTAGATAACTACCAAAGCTGTCATGTAAATGGGTTTATATGATTATGATGGTAAGGCCATAATAAGAATAAGTATAATCCATCAATAAAAGTGGTTTGAATGTATTTGGATGTCAATTTCATACTTAAATTTTGCTGACACTGATTGGCAGCACTGTAGGTGTGGTTTCCTAATTTTTCATGTGGAACATTCACTATCTATGTCACAATGAGCCAGAGGCCCAAGGCAAATATCAAATAACAGTTTGATATAAAAGGCAAATAGTTAAACAGAAGGGAAGGTATTAAATAGAAAAATATCAAGAAGCTTTCAAAATGTATAATTTTAAAAGTCGTGAGAGAAGCATCAAAAGTGGAAACATGATCATTTGCACCTAATGAGCAATTAAAAATCTCTTTTGTGGTAAGAAAGCTTCTCATCTTGCTGAGCATAGGCTCCCTGATGAATTGCATTTTCATGTTAGTTATGGTCTTTTTTATCTGTTCAAAGATACACTAAAGTCATGTGTTCATCTGAGCTACAACAGAGACTATTTTGTGAAAAACTACACGGCTGATTAACATCCTATAAGAGATGCCAGTGTGTAGGTGGATTTGTTGGGAATTGACAGAAAAAAAAACACTTACCAGCATCCCATTATTGTTTCTGAAATGGGGGGAATGCACACACAAGTTTGAGTGTACTTTAATGTCGACAGATAGTTGATGATGGTTCTTCTTCTGTTGGGTGCTCTTTCCATTCTTTTGTTTGTATTTGCAGAAAATATTGATCTGGCTGCAGTGACATTTTTTTATATTTGCATATCACCACGGAAACACCTCTGTTTCTCTGCATGCTTTTCCGGCATCCCTTCCATTTGTCCCCCCCCCATGTCACCCTCTAGTAGGCCGATAATTAGCTCTCATTGGCGCTGGAAGCTCATTAATACCTCGTCAGCATTCAGAGACAGAGAGAGAGAGAGAGAGAGAGAAAGAGAGCATGTCATTGATTAGACTCTCACTGAGGGTAACGATGGAGACCCCCAGACTCTCTGTTTGTTTCCATATCCCTGGCTGGACGTTAATGAGATGGCAGAAGGCAGCAGGATTTCGCTGACTCCATTCATGCTCAGAAGATGTGAACCTGCCTTATAATTGCTAATTTACCCTTCCACACACCCGGCAAGCTTCCGAGATGCTGTCGAGACGCACCACTAGGAATAACCCTGCTCTTAATATCTCTTCAAAGCAACAGAGAGGAGCCTAAGGGAGGGAGATGACATTTACTTTATGAAAAAAAATTAAGATCCACAAGTTGGATCAAACAAAGTAAATATCACAGACATAAACCCCAAAAGCAAACAGAGAGTACAGATTGTTTATGTTGTCTTTATCAAATAGTCCTTTAAAGGAACAAAAATTTCCAACAGCAAAGGGGTGGAACAGGGTAAGAGCCTAGAAACCAATATTTTACTTTTCATTTAAAAAGTGACAAAATGTAACCTGCAGTCCATAAACTAAACAGTGCTCAAGAAGATAGTCACTGTGCCTAATGAGAACAGATTGTTTTTTTGTTGTTTTTTTTTGTTAGAATATTGGGAATGAGGTGTCAACAATAATAGTTGTGAACAACGCTAATAAGGATTCGGCTTTTTGCTGGTTGGAAAAATCTGATGGAAATTGGTAAAGTAAACCCAAACTGATGATCCTCATTAATCCCCAGAAACCGCACAATGACTGTACTGCAAGTCCTGCCGTGTTACCGTTTTATGGCACAAGAGTTCCACTATCCAGCTGTGAAGCTTCATAAGGGCATAAAATGTTTTGAGAATGATGGGCAGAATCTTGAAACCGACCAATGTTTTGGAACCCACGAGAAGAATTTTGTTTGTAGATCCGTGCAGGCAGTAGGACCTTTTGCTTACATTCTTCTAAGCTGTTCAATCTCACCGTATCGCTTACATGCAAACTCCAGCTGAGAACCGAGCAACGGATTTGAACTGGAAGTGAAGCATGATGCATTTTAGCTGTCAGCATGCTTCATCAAAATTGATGTCCCCCCCCCCTCTTCCCTCCACCTCCCCAACAGGAAAAGACCCCATCATCCCTTTCTTCTACAGCCCCGTTCTTACTTCTTCCTCTTCTCCTTACCACCACCTCCATCAGCATTTGTACGCCTATGTCTTATTTATCCATTCCTCTCAGATAAGGTCTCGGGAGATGAGAGACATCTGCTGCACGTACTTTGAAGATGCATTGCGTTGCTCAATTACGTGCGGGGCCAAGGTCTCGTTTGCATTCAGTGGCATGGCGAGTACATCGCTAACAGGTGGTGGGAGAGAACATGCATGGCAGGCCGTTTGATAAATAAAATATTTTATGGTAATGTCACTGAGGGAAGGGAGAGATGTGACTATTAGTAAATTGGCTTGCGCGGCATTCACAGAGAGAGGATGAGGTTTGAGGAGGTGGAAGCCGGAGACACACAAACACATGCAGGCACACAAGCACTAAAAACATTAATACTGCGAAATGTACCACCCTTGTAAATGTTTGCATATGTTCATGCTCTTACAGTTTGTACATTTGCATACGTGTCTGACTACATATTCAAAAATGCTTGTTTGTGAAAGTGCATGCAAATGAACTGCACTGTTGATGGACTGGCAAGAGAAAAAAACTGATACTGGCTTGACTGGTGCTGGCAGATGGAGGGCAGCTTCTTCTGTTGGTGTATCCCATTACCTTTCTCAAACTCCGGGCCTTGTGCTGGACAGAAGTTGGACAGGCACTCTACCATCAAGCCAAATGAAAATGCGCATTTAATGAGGAAGGATGGGGGTGATGGTGGGGGGTAGATTAAATCAGCGTCTTCAAATCTGTTACACATGCCAGCAAGCAGACACATACGGAGATGCATATTTGGATCCATGAAAAAAAAAACTTGCACAACAAGCACAATAGTTAAACTTTTCACAAAAATGCACACACATGCAAACACACAAAATCCGAGAAGTGACCCTGGGTCAAAGGTCTTCAGACTGGAGGGCATCCCATGTGAAAAAAGGAGCCTTGCAATTCATCATGCATTTGGTGTCCTGGCAGACATTATCAGTCTTTTGTGTCAAACTGACTTGGTTTTGTAGTGGCTTCACTTCTGGAAAAAAAAGAAAAATTGATTAAAATCCAATACTAATTCTATCTTAATGGTTTTTGTAGAGTTGGCATGTCATACTAATATATAATACAGTCCAAGTTGGGTTACAGTACAAACAAATGACTTTACTTTATGGGCTGTGCTTACTGGTTTAAGTGTAGGTAGTCGAGTAAAGCCAGTTATTTAAATAGCATATTTAAAACAATGGCCCTAAAGTGTTTTGCAGTAAAATAAATCAAACGAACAATGTCCTGACACTTAATATAGATTCTTATAATTCATTATATATACCATCCAACGTCCTTTCGTAATTTCGAAACCAAGGCTTTACTGAATACTTATTTGGTGCAGGATCTCAGGGTAAGGTTGGCATTTTAAGTTGTCAATCACAGCTCTAATGAGAAGGCCACAGAAAGGCTGGGATGAGGTTAATACATGACAAACAAACAAGAGAGAAGGGGGCCCTCTGTTCTGCCGTGATACCTGCCTGCTAGTGGGAATCAGGCCCAGATGTGTTATGGGTAACTCCCGGTGGAAGTGGTGACTCTGGGGGTCACGCTGGGGTGGCTTTGTACACTCCTCATTGCACACAGCTGTGCTCGCCATGCAGAGACCCCTCACCTTTGACACCGCGACCCCCTCCTCTGGTACACCTTTGATAGGAATGTCGGGTGATTGGCTACTTTGCTACCCCTTTCATTTCCTGTCGCTTCAGTTTTCACTTACAGCTTCACGAGTCTCCCGACGCCTCCCCGATCGCGCCTTAAAGGGATTTTCTGTGCTATCAAGGAAGAGCCTGCAGCTTAAATATGAATTATGGATGGATTTGAGGCTAACAGTAAATCAATAATGTCTGCTCAGGAATGCATTAAACTTGTGCAACTCATTATTCAATAAGCAATAATGGTGCCCCTAATCCCTTATATTTATGTGTTGGAACATAGTTAACAACGCTGACCCTGAAATTAAAGGTCATGTACGGTTCAATATGGCACCACAAAAGATTCGATTACAATTACATTTCAAGGATATCCAGTGTGGCAATCTTCAACACCATCCTGTAAGCACAGAGGCTTGGTATCACAGAGCAACTGTTGCTGTTTATAGCTGCACCAAATTACAGCATATTGTATCTTTTGGCATTGTTGGATTCATTTGTCATCTGTGTTGCCGTGGTGTAGATTTGGCAACGTTACAATACACACTTGAACCTCAGTGAACTCAGCACAATAACAAAAGAACTGTAATAATTCAAGGCATGAGGTGGGTTTTTATGGTGTTCAGGGGCAAGGAGTTGGTGTAGTCATGAGTATGTTATAAACTCTCATACTTTCCTGTTTTTATGAACTAGATTTAAAAAGAAAAAAAGTAGAAATCCAAGCTGGGCATCTGGTTTGAAATGAGACAAATCCCCCTTTTGAGCAGACTGCTTTTATTGACTTGAGTCTATTTAGTTGGACTCTAGCAAAAAGAGCAATATTGCATAGAAGACCTAGTTTGGGGGTTATTTTATACTTCTCAGCAAGTTTATTCTCCACCTTTTTGTGAGTGATCCTAGTATTGAAGCTGACTTGAATCTGAACTTTGAGTATGTTGGCCCTCATGTTTTTATAAGACGGATCTGTACTTGCTTCAGCAGTTGGATTCATATAAATGAGAAGCAACACATGGTAGGTTATGTCACAAAGGATGTTTGAAGTTTCATCGAAATCAGATAAATGGTGAAATTCAGAGAAGAATATAGTGAGCTTCCTTTAAAGCTTCCCCCCTCTGCGAAGATTTTTTCTTTAAGGAAACCTTCCTCATTAGAAACTCTCCTCCTTTAGGGAAAAGGAGGGGTGGGGATTTATGCTGCCATGGATGATGGATGGATGCTGTGGTATAGATGAGGTGAGATGTGAGACGTTCGCTCACTTTTCCTTTTTGTCTCTTCTGAGGCCAAATGAAGATGAAGGAGGGTGGCGCTTAAAGTCTTCGCCTTTTGCATTTCATCCCGTCTGAGGCTCGGTTCAGTTGTCTCTTAGATGCCTGGGACAAATCCATTAGCTCTGCTGTATCTCGGCTCCTGCAGGCGTCACTTTAGCTGGTGTCACTCTGGAGGCAAGTGAGGGAGACAGACACAGATAAACTGAGAGACAGAAAGGTGGCAAGAGTCAATTAAAAACAAGCACATGCTCAGCATTGCCTAAGTTCACCACTGGAAGTAGTCACTACAACACTGCTACTCATAAACTCCATGATTAATTATTGGAGGTGCTCCGATTGGTGTAGAAATAAACTGACAAATTATTATTACAAAGTAGGGTTGCGGTATTTTATATTATTTATATTAGATGACTTGAATGACTGTATTCGGAAATAGTTTATCATTCTACAATGATGAGGTGATGTTGTAGGGGAGTATATCTGCATGAAAAACACTATTTGCTGTGAAGACTATTTTTGAGTGCCAACCATTTTTGGGGGGTTTCTCATTTGGTGTAACACTGGCCAGTAAATGCATCCAAAAGAATTTTTTTGCTTTGGATAGCATTCAGATCTGACTTTGCAACAGTATATAAAACTGTGTGGTGCTGATTTAAATTGTCAAGCAAAATAGTCGAGTTGCCTCGTGTGCTGGCAACATTTGCAAGACACTGCTGATAGAGTATCTGTTTTTGATCAACATCATAGTTTCTGTAGCCAAAATAAACTGACTAGAGCTTCAGGATTAGGGTCAAAATGATCATCACGATTATTTTCATTAATGCTGAGATCATGATTAGCCGGTTTAACACAATTAGAGGCAAAATTCGACAGTCCACTTTCACAATTGCATAAATGGAGCACTGCTTTCTCTTCCATGTTGTGTTAATTTCCTGCTAATGTACAAATCTGCATTAAAATGAGACTTAACACTAAGTTCTTTGTCACTTGAATTCAGAGCATCTTCTAGAGGCAAAAATATACATAAAATTGCACCCAAAACATCTCACTTGCTGAGCATCTGCTTATAAATAGATACTCAAATTTACTGGTGTTCCCTAAACGCCTCACATGGACCATATGGTAAAAGCTAGCTAGGTGGCTGCAGCACTGTGGACAGAGAAGCCTCTAGTCTCCAATCAGTTACTGTAGCGCAGCAAGTCAGATGACTATGTGACTTTACTTTGAAATGAGTAAAATAAAGATCTGCAAAGTCAGATTTACCCAGGTTAAAACTTTTTTTTTTTTTTTTTTGCTGCTGGGGCTCTTTTCAATGAGCGCATTTCAAGCATCAATATCACAGTCAGTCATCTTTGTTGAATTGTGAGAAGCCAAAAGCATAGTCATGATTAACGTTTCTTGAATTGTGCAGCCATACAACCGATGCTGTGTGTCTTTTCTGCACCCAAAGCTTCATTTTCATTCTCCTCTTCCTCGCTCGTTTTGCTGTGCACATGTGAAAGCTCGCATGAAAACAAACTTCAAAACAAATGCATAAAGTACTTAGTGGTCTGTCATATAGATGTCTTTGTAGATTAGTCATGGAAAATGAAACTGTGTATGTTTTCTTCTTTTTTTATATCATGCACCAAAAAAAGTTTGTAGGATGATGTGTGTCAGTTAAACTGTCATATTTCACATCAAAAGTCCTGTAATGTGACTGAAATGATTTATTGTGTATTCCTAATGGGGGGGGCTCTTTCACTAATATGAGGTTTTTAAAGGCTGATATTTGTTCATATGAACATTTTTATGGTCTCTTTTTAAACCTGTGTTTCAGACTTGGACGGACCTCAGACGGCTCTGTTATTGGTTTGTATGTTACTCTATGTCACTTTGCGTTAATGTGGTTTAACCCATTCCTTAAAACCAAATTGGGTATTAAGTTTCATTATCACCCAAACCACATCGGCAAAACTAAACTAATATTGTATGTAAGCCCAAACAAACCTCACATTCACCAGCAGAGAAAACAACAGGTGTGCTGTATCTGCAGGAGACCTTACACTCTTCCACCACACTGAAACTTTAAAGTGCACATTAAAAATTTGGAGTAGTTTCACTAGTTAGTGAGTTGACATTTACAGAGGACCAGAGGACTGTGACTGAATTCCTAGGTGCTACATTATGCTATTACAGAGTTAATGTAGCCTGTACTTTTCTCGTAAATCACAGCTGTATAAATGGAGGAGGCTTGTAAGACCACAACAATGCTCTCCACGTCGCAGAGAAAATGTACCCGCTTAACTCAGTTTTTCTACCATGTGATGTGGATGTGAACAGCCTTCCACCAGTAAAACAACAGGATTTTTCATCAAGTTTAAATAAACCTAACCTTTTGTCCTTGTGCCTGCCAATAACGCACTAAAACAGGCCATTGTAGTTTGTTGTGACAGTCTGCTACAATTATGGTAATGAATGGGATGTGTCAAAAAAAGGAAAACAAGGGAAATATTTGCGAGATCAACTGGAAAATTCTCACCGATGCACTTCACCTTCTCCCCTTCCTTCACAACTTCTGACGGAATAAGGAAATAGTGATAGCGAGGTGTTCAAAGGTTCAGTGGAAGGAATGTGTGACAGCGCTGCATTAGAAACAAGGATGCGATGGGAGGAAGGAGTCGAACCCTGAGAAACTGAGATTTGTGTGTTTGGTGGGTAGCAGTATAGTCTTCTACAACAGTATGTGCAGGTATGAGTAGCTTTAATGTACATCTGTACTTTCATATAGTAAAATGAAAGCATCTCTGTGTGATTTATGAACTTAATAGTCTGAATTCTATCAGAAGTAGCTACTTTGTAAAACATTTCATTCACTGCTCATGCTGCAATGTGTTTTTTTAACTGAAACATAAAAATCCTGCAAATAAACATGCACAGAATGTTCCATAATAATGCCATTCTGCACACTATGATCGTGCATTCTCTTGATCGCAAAAATGAAATAACAAAGAAACCCTTCTATCCTGAAAAATAGCTCTTATAATGTACCAGATGCTACACTGAATGGCACAACATACTGTCTTAAACTGCATCCAGCTGGTGCTCCAAACAGATTAAACCAAATACTGAAGTGCTACTTGACCCTGATCTGAAGTTGGAATTTGAATTAAAAAATGCCCAAAAAATAAGAGAGAAAAAGGAGCAGCATGTTGTACACCTATCTCACTTGATTTTCATTGTTAGCTCAATGACAGGTACAGACAGATTGTGTGATAGTGTTTTAAGTGCACAATACGCTTTGTAGCTGACAGTTGGAATACTGTCTCTGTGCTCCGTGAAATTGATGCTGAGTGGGTTCCGGTTACATCAAACACACTGCATCGGGTCATTCATAATGAAAATTAGCAATGGATTGTGACATCTTCAATTATTACTATCCACATCATGGGAACATACAGTAGAAAAACAATTCTTGATGACCAATCAGATGTAATTATTCCCACTCCTGCCTGGCGCCATTAAACACTGTTGCTGAGTCACTTTATTTGTTCAGTTGGGATACACAGATAATATATTTAGGACATTGGCCCATTTCATGTCATGTTATTTCATGGTTTCTCAGAGTTTTCTCATGCCCATATGCATAAACTATAATAATCCACAAACAAGAATAGCTTTATCTGATTGTCATCTGCTTTGTGATTCTTTGATCTGAGGGTCAGAGGTCAGACTTGAGTTGTAGACAAAATAGCTTTTGTTTTCCTGAACAGATAGTTTCAAAGAGTCATGTTTTTATTGCTCTCTCCCTGAAATCTAATCACCCTGACCTGAAGAGGACCTCTTGGTTTGCTCTTAAATCTACTGCTTACATGGTGGAATCGGGAGAAAGCAATATGTTACCAACTTAAACCGCTGGTAATGGAGAGATTGTGGCATCACATGATGGCTGGAAAGACTGCACAGTTTTTCTGCAATTTATTTTAATTCATCGTGCACACATGCTATTGGTGGAGCAGCCTGTGAGGGAAGGGAGACTTCCTTCTCTGTCATCAGTTTAATGGAAGTGGTCCGATGGAGTTACCAGAGTCAACATAATCAGGAAGAAATTCAATTATTTCCCATCTGTCGTTAAACCGTTCTTGTTGAGCACTTAAGCAGACTTAAATTGTAACATAAAATTAATGGTATGAGTTTCAAAAAGGCCTTTTTTCTCCATCCAGGTCCTTACAGCATTAAATGGCTCTCAAAAGTATATGATTACCCTCAGTATTTGCAGTATTTCTCATAATCAGCAATCTATGCTATTCTTTTTGATAATCAAATAAAAGAGGTCATTAAGTGTAGAAACATTGTCTCAACGTGAACAATACGATTCCTTTCTTTAAACCAATGATTTCATTCTCCCACACTCTCACCAGCTGATTCATACACTGACAGTGTTTCCACTGTATGTTTCCTCCGACTAAAAGGCTCATGTTTCATGCAGAGGCTCGGTATCTGCCGACACGGCCTTCTGCATTAACCTCGCTCAACTATCTACAACCATGTACTTGCAATGTCTGATACACTGTAGTCGCACAAATATGTACGCTCTCTATCCTGTCACAGATAAGGTTTTTCAGTTTGAGCTCCGCAACATTGTGCGTTATCTCTGCCGCCATAACTCTGGTGTCCGGTGTTTTCTTTTTACAGGTCTGATATGGTGTGTTGAGGTAATCACAACACAGCCATTCCAGTGATTGATACTTCCCGCAAAGCCTTCTGGGATGCCGTGTTTTTACAGAAGGAAAGGGGTGAGCAGTTTTGTTTCTCCAAATGAAAAACAAATGGAGCTGGATGGAAAATTGTAGAGGGCTGGAAAGGGATCACTACTTTTGTGGTTCCATGTCAACCACAAGGTCACATACCAGAAATCAGGATCCCCCACAGTAGAACGAGCATTTTGTTTCAGCGGCAGCACATTTTAGTGCTGTCAGCGTTGCCATATTCATGGAAACTGGCCAGTTAAAAATGCTTCAGTGGCTCCCACAGACGAACGCCACCCTCAGCATTCGCAGTGCCATAAAGTCAGCTTTGCCAGATTCTAGTTTTTTTTTAATCAGAGAAGGGGAACAAAGAGTCAGGGTGCTTGAAACACAGTGTATGACAAGACCAACATCCATAACATCCAATAATGCTGGTAGCATAGGTTGAAATGCAACCACAATAACACGCTGTACTGTGGCATGTTTCATGGTACCCAAGAGACATTTAGAGCAATTACCTCATTAAGTAATGTGTCTCCCAACTGAACTGGTCTGGTAAGCGAGAGACAGGCAGAAAGACAGAAAGGGAGGGACGGGATAAGAGACAGTCACAAACAGAGGAGGGGCGGTGGGTGAGAGCGAGGGAATGAGACTGTGTGTTGTATAATGAGTAAGCTATGGGCTCTTTTTCAAAGTATCCAAAACAGTGTTCAATAGTTACCAGATGGCTGAGGGAAAATACAGTAAGGGAACTTGATTACCTCTAAGCATTTTCTCTTAATTTCACCGAAGCTGTGATGTTCTTAATACCGCAACGGCTGTATTTCTTTACAGCTTATTACAGAGTGGGTGTATAAGAGCCATAAAGAGTGCCATCAGGTACTTCACATGAGCTTTAGAAAAATGAAGGAAAGTAAGGACATAACAGAATGTGACACAAGTGAGAGTGTAGTCTTTTTGAGTTGGAGTAAAAAAATGTGCTTTGAATAATAACGTACCCAATGAGTTAACACCATTGTTCTTGCAGATAGATGTGTTAAAATTTTAATATATTGCATAATTTTGGTTCTGGAGTACCCCATTGGGAAGATAAAACCTTCTCACCCTCCATCACAACTTCTTTGTCTCCTTAATATGCAGAGTAATGGAGGTGAGGGTGTTTTCATCACAGTGCTTTGTGAAAGCGTTGAAGCATTGACAGTATTAAGAGGTAATTTCCACTTCCTCCTAATGTATGAGAGTGTGTTCGGGCAGCCAGGGTCAGGGCTTGCGCGAGCCAATGACAAGCATCGCGGGGACGAGGTCGTAAGTCGGAAGAGGCTACAAGATCTCTTGGGTGTTCCATATATGTCATCGGGGGTCCTGTAAACCCAACACTTTGCTGATAGATCACCACTCCAGCAGAGAAAATGTTTTAAAGGAAGTGCTGAGTCGTAGATGGAGATCCTGCCACAAAACTGACACATCTTCTCAGCAAAAGTGTCTCCAGCTGAACAGAAAAGAGGAGAAATATCTCTCTTTCAGTCTCTGGTGTGCTTTTTGTGAAGTTCCTCAAATCTGGGTTATGCACAAAAGGCAAAATCCGACTCCACTACAATGGGTTTGATCAAACATGTGGACCTGCTAAACTGTGTTAAATTACCCTGAGTGCTCGCCTCGTTGTCTCGTCACAGTAACTGCCATGTAGCGCTCCAATTGCTCCTGGCTGCCAGGCTGGCTGTGTCAAGGCGTCTGCCTTCTACCTTGTGTTGCAAACAAAAGTCAATTATGCCAATTAATCTGGCGGGAGAATGGAATGGAGATGGAGATTGTTTTGCTTCAGTCAAAGTAAACACAGTCCCTTTCCTTTTTGCATTGCATAGATTATAGTTAATGAGTACAGGTCGCTGCATTTTTGACTATTTTCGCAGGATAAGTGTGCACATTTAGTAGATGGAGATCATGTCATGCATTACGCGCTGGCAAGATATGTACACGGCTTGTTTATACTCCAAGCCCTGAGCTCTCTTCTGGCATTATCAACTGCAGACAAAGTGAATGGGCGAAGACAGACATTCAGAACGAGTTGGTTACAGATGGAGAGGATCATATCTTCAAAGGGACAGAAACACAGTTTGGTTGGAAGCAGAACGCTTTTACAAGAATGGTGTTTTTTAAATCATCTTCCAAGTAAGAAGAATAAAAAGAATCCATCGCTATAAAAAATACATGTAAAAAAAACTTACAAAAAAAGATGAATGAAGCATGTTTCAGAGGAGGATTCCTTGGGCTGCTCAGGTGCATTTTACTGTCTGCATTTCTAATGTGCCATTCACTGTCCAGAAGAACGCAAGCACCATTTGGTCTTAGTATGTGTAGGCCATTGTAAGGTACACAGCTGGTGGTTTATTAGCCAGCGCATTTTGTCGACCGCTCTTGTTAAACTCCTGAACCCAGACTCGCACAATCTGCAGTTGACAATGAAGCATATTTGCTGATAGACCAACATGTCGAGCTCAGACCATGTGGCAGCCATGATAAACCTGCAGAGAGATGGATCAAAGCTTCCCTTGACCAGGAATGTTGGTTTGTAGCTCCCAGACATTAGAGTTATTTTTTAATATGCAGTATTTGCCATATGAAGTCTGTGTGCATGCGAATAACTACAAAAGCAGAGTTGAGCTTTGACATTCATAAAATATTTACTTTATGGTGCTGCCTTTTAGAGGGGGTGCTGTTGCTATAAGCCATTACTCATGAATTATTGACATTTGTCAGCAAGACGAAACTTGATATTCCCGCCTCACTGTTTAGTGATTCACATTTCAACATTAGTCTAAAAGCACATATAGTTTATATACTGTATTTGTCTGTGCTGCTTTAAAAAACACGCAAGATGTCCTTGAAAAAGCCCCTTCGGATTAATCTTAATGCAGCACAATTTCACCATATCCTCAAATTATTCTAATGCACTCACACCCTTCTGACTTCTGTGGCCAGGCTTGAAAAATTTAAAAGATCCCTGATAAAGAAATCTGTGAAATAAAACTCCAGTTCGTGACCTCTGCTCTCCCTCTCCACACTGAACTCTCTTGACTTCTGAGAAAAGTGCCGCTAGTTTCCTCAGCTGTTCCTGGGTTTTCCTGGCCGTCCGATAAGCTGATCCAGCAGGCTCATTCCTGCCTCCCCTACTCCCTGACCTCTCTGCTCTCAGTGTAATTGCCTGAGAGTTTGATGGACCAGTGTCTCCGAAGCAGATGATGTCTCTCTGCAGGTTGTGATAACAGCTAGAAGGCCTCTTTCTCCCGGACCACCACAAACCCTTTTTAATGAACACGTTAACGTTGGTGGCAAAGGAAGTGCTTTAGCCATCTGCTAAGGAAATAAAGTCTCTGTTACTTGGCTCTGCAAAACTCTGGTTTTCATTTCCACTTAGGGGATAACTTCAAGCTTTCCATCATGCACCTTTTAGCAGCACTTATGGCACATGGTTACTGCATGCAGCCGGTATATGGGGATTTCTGCTAAATACAGACGTCAAAATCCTTGTCGTCCTTGTTGTGATCAAAAACATCACAAGCTCTGCCTTCCATTTTTAGGGCATGTTTTTGTTTTCCCTTCGATGGAAGCTTTGCCAAGTCAAAGGATCCCTCCCATCATGCCTTCTGTACCAAATGTATTTCCATCGAAAACATAACGTGATGTCCGTAATTACTTTTAAGTGACAAGATTGAGGTAATTAGCAAACCAGATAATGGGACAAAATACAGGCTTATGAATTGGAATCAATGTATTCTGATGCAAAGCATATGCTGGCAGAGTAGCAAAAAGCCCAAAAATGTCCACAAAGAGGGAAACACATGTTTGCAGGGAGCTGAATTCAATCCAGCTTTGAAACCCAAAGCACTTCTTTCTTATCTTTTGTTTTCAGGAGGTTAGATAAAATGTATCATCCCAGACATCCGGGTTTTTTTTTTATCAAGAGAAAATAGATCTTTGTTTAGAGAGCAGAAAGTCCCATTTTGGAGGGAGAGCTAGCTATGCATAGGTTAATGGATGCACCAGCGCTGAGTCATTGAATGCACGTGCAGAGGGGGGTTCACCCTTTCTGACTGGAGGGCTGGCCCTGAGCGATGGTGGTGACGGACAGGAGGGTGGATGATAGATGAAGATGTACGACTGCAGATAGACCATCAGATTAGTGGTTTGTTATATCTAATGTTATGGTGTAATCAATCCCATTCATCTCCTCTCTGTCCCCCCACTCGACGGCTAGATCTACGATCCCCGAATGCGCAGCCCAATGAAATCTAGGTACATGCACTAAACTAAAGCACTAAAGCAGTCATCTCTCTTTTGATCTCTTTCTTAAATGTTTTTTCCTCAATGCAGTAATCGAAGACAGCCTCCAAGGTCTCGCTGTTTCGTCACACATCTTTTGGTGATTACTTCCATCTTTTTTTCCTCCGCTTCTTAATGCATTTAAGAACTTTGAATATCAACAGGGCGTTCTAAAGTCTTGCCAGTTCTGTTATTTCCCTCGTGGAGATGAGCTAATTGCTAATGGCGCAACTTATAGTGTGCAGGACACGATGGCGTTTGGATTTTTAAAAAGTGAAATGTGTGAAGCACATGTTGACAGAATTTTGGAGCCAGACAAGTTTGGAAAACAGCCCCAGCCACCTACGTGAATGCATCCACAAGATTTAGCGTGCCTGCAATGATTCAAGACTGGCACAAACAGCCAGATAAACACAAAATTAATTAAAATCTAAGAGGGGAGCTTAAGTATCTGGTCTTAAAACTTCTCTGTGACAAACAATAACAACCCAGAAAAATGCCTCTGAGAATGTCTTTCAGATCGTAAATTAATCTCCATGTGGCTTACCGGTGTTGTTACTTTTATTTTTTAATCTTCCATAATTTATGTATGTGTATTTATTTTATGGTTTGTCATGATTCATGTTAGGAAATGAAACCCTTAAATATGTAAGACGGCCTAGCAGGAGGTGATGTAGGGTTCTGCACTACATAAAGCTCCAGGGACTGTTGTCCTCATCTCGAAAAATCCACCCTGTCAGCTTTAGAAATACACAAAAGGCTCACAAAATCATGTTTCATGAGAATAAGTTGCTTCTGCTTCCAAGACGTGAGGAATCCACCCGAAAACATGCTACCAAGCTCAACCAATTAGCGTCTGTTTTTCTCAACTTCAGGCGATGCCTTTGACTCTGTTGTCAGAGTTGTAGTTGCCGAGCGTGACAGACCTACATCTGGCAGCCGTGACAGGTAAAAGGAGAATAAAGCACTATTTCACCATCAGCACTAATGGGAATAAATGGCTTACCTGAGCCAGCTAACAGCAAACCACATCCTGCTAAAGAGCACCCAATGGTTTCCCGTCAATCTCGGGTGCTAAACGGGCCTTTCAGGGAGGAGGAAGAATGTCTCAGAGCAAAGTGAAATGTTTACTTTATGAAAAATAACTTTTCTCTGCTAAGTTTGCAGAAATGGAGAGAAGAAAAGAGAAGCACCTTGTACGTGAGTGAACACACTCAGTGTTACAAAGACATGGCTGACAGTGTGAAAGCAGCTTCACATATCTGAAAATGTGAGCCAGTCTTTCCTGGCACGACTTCTGGGGGATTTTGGTCAAAGTGGGCAACATATTTGGCTTGAATCATTCCAGTTACTTGAAGTGAGATTAACACAAGTACCAGTGCTAATTAATATCACATGCAAGAGAAACTCAGTCACTGGGGTTTGGGAGTGCCATCCTTAGGTGGTGACAATGTGAAACATCTTGCAGCGCTTTGTGGTGTGGGAAAACTCCATGCAAACAATTCTGTCCATGACCCAAACCCAGTGATTAGCTTCTCTGCCTTTTAAGATGAATTCCACTGAAGAACAAATGCAAAGAAAGGAAGGGGTTGAAGTGCAACACCAAATCAGAAAAGAAGATCACTCCTGTGGTACACGTTCAATTTACTGCTCCTCATTTATCCGCTCCTCATTTATCTGCTGCAGCAAACGTTTCACCTCTCATCAACTCTGAACTTTCCTTCTGCAGTCTTTTGCTTCTCCTCTTTTATGTTAGTCTCATGGGATGATGATTTGAACCTGTGGAAACTGCTATATTGCAATTAGGGGATGTGTCTGTGGGAGATATTTCTGAATTCCTCTGCCTGTTAGTAAGATAGCTGTATGAAATTGTGTTTTAATTGCTTCGTGAGATGATGAGTGCTCTATTAATAAATAAATTAAGTGTAATTTTGGTGAAGTGGGCAAAATATCACTTCACACTTTAATTTCAAATCTAATTGAATCTTGCGCATTCTGTTGAATTACACTTGGTTGCCTGTTCCAGCTGCCTGTAGCGATACCAACCTGGTCCTTCTCTCTTGGTTAGTAAAGCAATAACTGTCTTATAATTACTCATTTTCATACATTCATACATTCATAATTTAAATAAATACACTGAAAAGAGGTCAATTTATAAGTTTACATTTGTCCGCTGATTGAAAATGTAAAGTGACTGGATGCAGTTAATGGATGGATGTTAAGATACTGAAAGTCTTAGTATTTTGAATAAGAAAGATATCAGCATAACAGCATTACTGTTAAACAAATTTTGAATATTTCAGTATCTCTATCACTTTCCAATTCTGCTTTATTATGTTTCAGAGGGAAATATTAGCATTTTTGCTGAATTTATTTAACAGCTGCTACTTTGTAAATTAGCATTTGAATACTGCAGACACTGCAAAAGTCATGTTCTGATCTAGTAACTTTATTTCTTATAACAAGTGCAAAAAACTAACTCTTCTATTGCCATAAGATGAATTCAACTAGTTTTTAAATGGAGGTTTCACATTTACAGAACCATTTTATGGTGAGTTTTTTTCTGTTCTTTTCAGTGCAGGAATTCCATATATTATCTACTATCAAGATTTCAGGCTTATTTTCTAAAACAGGATGATTTCTGATAAAAATTTAAACACAATTAGACAGGATATTTATTATTAATTTTAAATAAAGAAGGCTTTTAGGACCCAGCAACTAGTTAGTAATTATTTATTAAGAATGGGATTAATTTGCAGTACAAAACATAACATGTTTGCTGTATAATGCAGTTAAATCTGCTAACCGTACAATCAATTAAATATCAATTAGATAGTATTCATCCAGTAACATGTTCTTTAAACACTCCAAAAGAGGTCATTCTTAAGTACATGTTACTGGTAACACTGATCCAGTTTTACTTCGCTTTAACTAAATATAGAAATGTGCCTCATTAGGGTGTATTTTTAAGACTTAAGAAGGATCTGAATATTCTTCTTTCTTCCTCAGGCAGCTGTAAAGAAAAACACACTGCGACACAAATTGATGCTTACTTTTAGCACTGAGCTTCCTGACTCAATCTGACTGGTATTCACATTTTCTTCTCTAACGTTTAATGTATTCAAGGCACTAAAATCCCAAAACAACAAATTAAGGACTTGTTTAAATAATTTGTCTCTCTTTTTTCTTAGCAGACATTTGTTTAACAGCAAAGTAGAAAAGATCCTGAATGCAACCTTGAGGTCTTCTGATCAAACTCAATTCTGATCAAACTATTGCCTCTAATTGATGCTATTGCATCCTTAATGAAGAACGGAAATACAAACAAGTATTTGTAAGAGAGAAATGGGGCTGGTAGCACGGTGGGTCTTGTTTACCAAATTATGCCGAGAAAATAAGTGGGTGCAGTGGATTTATATCCAACATACACCCTCAACGCCCCAACCTCCAGTCTTTAGCTGTTTGTGCTGTTAGTTTCAACAATCAATTCCACATGTTAGAGCCCTGCAAGACATAAAGAGACGATTGAAAGAGGAGAGGGGGGGAAAACACAGGATGGAGAACAATAAGAATCCCTGATAAAGAGACAGAGGGAGATTGGTTTTTAGAGAGATACTGATGTATGACTGTGTCTGATTAGAGGTGGGTGGATTGCAAAAGGGGATAAAGATTTGGGAGCGGACGAAGAAATGCATGGGGGTGAGAGAAGGAGGAAAAAAAATGGGCGTGTTTGAGGGGAGGTCTGCGAGGAATGAGGGAGTTATAAAAAAAGGAGAGAGAGGGAAAGTGCTTGACAGGAGAGAGGGGGAGCTGGAGGACTATGACTGAGGCAATATTCACACTGCAGCTCAGGCTGTCCTAGTTTTGGTCCCCACGTTTCTTTCGACTCTGAGAATGATGCGATGTTTTCTTATTAGTTGTGAGAGAACGAGAAACCACCCCTAATGCGCACGGACGTTTATTCATGCTTAACAATGCAAAAATAACATTGGAAAGCTGTGGAATATTTCTGTCGTAATGCACACTCTGCAATGTGTCTCAAGTCGGTAGTCTTTCCTCAGGCAGGAGTGGAGGATATGCAACCGGGGGTCCATTTTATAGCTAAAAGAAAGTCTGGCTAAGAGAAGAAAATGAAAATCAGTGCCTCATATAATACAGCACAACAGATATAGTTTATGCTAAACAATTAACATGCATAACATACTCAATGCACATATACAAAATAAACTATTTAGAAGAAACCTATGAGGTTCAGTGATGGAGCTGATGCTGTTAATCAACTAGTTAATGAACAACAAAAATAAGTATATTAATTTTTTTTAAGCAAGAAAAATCTCCAAACATAAGCGAGTATCCGCATCTTGAATGCTTGGAATTGCAGTTTTTCTTTGTCATTTGAGACAAATTGAGTGTCTTTCATAGACAAATCAATTAATCCAAAGAATAATCATCAGAATAATTAATAATGAAAATAATTGTGAGTAGCGGCCCCTTGCCAGACAAAATGAGCGAATCACCATATAGGCGCACTGTATCATTAATCATCCATTGAAACCCGGCAACAAATGAGGCTCAAACTTTGGCGGTCACAGGAGTTAATGACTGCATTCTGTGTGCAGTTTAGCACAGTTTTCCACTGCATTTACTTCTGGGGGGGAAGACTGTGCAATCTATATAGCCAACAATCTAAGATATGTAGAAATAATGCAGATTGTAATTCTGCACAAACACAGCAAGTAGTGTGAATTACCTTTTTAAATGGCTGTGAACAAAGCAAAAATGTGCTTGAAAGGTTTCTAGGTGTTACGACTGAGCACGGCAGTGACTGAAGAGAAGAGCTAGTGTGATGCAGTTGAAGCGAGTGGTTTTAATTAGCATTTCTTCACCACAGACGAATATCTGTTAGACTGGAGATAACTATTTTTATTCTCATGAAGTCCCATGTAGCTCTAAAAGCTCCAGTGTCTCCATAAAACCCACGGAATTTTATTAGTGCAAGGCAAGTGCTAATCAGTGAGACTGGCTTAAAGTTGCATGAGATTTTTTGCACAATATGGATTGTGGTTAAAAAACAGGCATAAGGCCTATTTAAACATGACTCACGCTTGATTATTTAAGTCAAATTAATGGGAGAGAAAGGCTAACTGAGATTATAAAACCACGTTCTGTAATCCATATCTGTTGGAAACAAACAGATGTGACATTATTGTTACTCTGCACGCACACACAGCCAATAACTGTCACGTCATACTGATTGCAGCTGAGAACAGATATGAGCAGTCAAAGAAACTGTTAGACATGATTAGCAATTCAGATATCAGTTTAAAGCCTGTGTGACTGAGAGTTTAAGTGACAGAAACAGTGAAAGGAGCCTTTTCCACGTGGATCGGCTCTTTAAGGCTCGTGCACACTCCTAATATCACAAAGCATCCACAGCAATCATTTCTCATTTTAATAGATAGCAGATATCAGAGTCATCCATTACAGCTGGCCATAGCAAAGGGGGGTTGGTGTATCCACCTTGAATCCAATCCAGCTCTGCATCTGGAAGTTCAGTCTTTGCCTGGCCATTTCTGAGAGATACAAATGAGTACAGTGTTTGGTTTTTGGTAAGCAGTCTTTCCCTTATCATGTCCTTTTTCCTGGAAGAGTGAGATATACCGCAGATGATGGATCACAGTTAATTTAAGTTTAAGAGTGTTAAGCCACCCGACTCCATTTTCACATGTATGCAAGATTAATGATAGCTCGCCCACCTCTGCGTGGGGATTCATAATTTGTCAGGGAATTTATGCTTCACTAATTTACTGATAATGTTATCCCGGGCAGCTGAATAATCAGACGCGTGTAATATAACATTCCGAGTACAACTTGCGGGGCTAATCCTGCTTCTCTTAATAACAGATATAGCAATGTAAACTATTGATATACGTTAATAAATTAGATGTTACAAGTTAGATGGATCTTGGCAGGCAATGGATTTTTTTTTCTTTTTAGTAAGATCAGAAGAGAGCTGGTTTCAGAGGAATTCTGCGGTCGTTAAAAGTGCCCCGTTTCTGGCTGGTAGTTGAAACTGGTCAAACAGACCGATTTTAGACGTCTTGCGAAAATGACCTCTTAGGTGTTGTGATTGTGTGGGAGAGTCCGGATCACTTAGTGCTAATCCATCTGAGAGTCATCTGTGCTTTTCTCTCACTCACCTTTGGCCTTTCTCAAGCTCTCTGCTCCCAAATCCATTGCCGGTAAGGAATTGAGGAGAGGAGGGGAGAGCAAGAGCGAGAGAGAGAGGGGACATTTTCCTCTGGATGTTTCCTGTGGTTCTGAGTGTTCATAAACGTTTCCAAGCCTCAAGGTCTCGCAGGGCTTTTTCGGCAAACACTGGAGGGCAAGCACATTATTTGTTTCAGACTGACCACTAAAAGAGAAAAGGGGCAATCCTTAACTAAACTAATAGCCACCAGAGGGGCTGTCAAATACTGTGAGAAAACACTGAGTCAAAGAGCACTGACGTAACTTGCAGCATCTCAGGAAGCAGCAGCATTACTCAATACGTCTCAAAGACGAGCTCCTTTATCAAATGATGTCAAATCCTTGTCTTTTATCACAGGCGTTTTGGTGTGTTTGAGTCCGGTGTTGAAGGACAAGGGCACAAGGAAACTGAAACCGAGGTTGACCCACCACAAAGCACTCTAAAATGTTTTCAGAGGGGGCTCTAGCGATGGAAAAAAGGGGGACAAAAAGATAATTGAGTGGTAAGCATAGTTGAATAGCTCGCAATGGGCCCATGGGCTTTTAAATTAAGACCCGCTTTGACACTTTAGAGGGAGCCGGAGCCAGTTGTGTGAGATGAGATCCTGTCAGGGCCACATCAGGCAGGAAGGGGAGGTACGTGGGGGAGAGTGGCTGATGATGGCTGCAGTTTAGGCTAAACTCCCTCCCCCCACCCCCAACACGACTACCACCAACGCTACCCCTGACCCCTCTTCTGTGCTGTGCACTGGGGAGGGAAAGTGAAAGTGGATTTGGGGAAGTATCGGTAAGGGCCGGAGAGGGAAAGGAGGAGGGGGTGTTGAGAATACAAAGTGCAGTGTGGCACAGGACAACGTCTCCATTTAGTGCAGGCAAAAAACAGCTGCTTCTAAACGTTCCCCGCAGTAAAGCCCTGGAGACGATGCCCCACGTACCCCCGACAGGCATTGCTGCTCTACTACTACCTCCCAACCCCCTTCCACACATGCAGAAACTCGTTTCCTCAGTAGTTCATGAATTTCAGAGACTGTAATTTATCATATCATCAACACCACAATCTCAACAACATCCACACACTGATTTATCCAGACATCCTCTATTCGCTTTCTTCCAACCTTTCCATTGCTGCGCAGAAAGTGAATTCCAGGGATCCACCGCTCAGTGAACAAATGGACTGTGGACCACCCCAGTTCTCGTCAGCTCCCCTCCTGAGCCCCAGTGTCTTAGACAAATAAACCAAACACAGATTTAATGACGACGGGCTTCGGGATCTTTTCCACTCATTTTTATCAGAGGATCGAATATTTTTTGAGTTTCTGCAAATGTGTGGCTGGATGACTGGGAATTATAGTGGCAGCCTGAAGTGCCAAAGAAAATGAGGGACATATTTCAGTGATAATGTAAGATTCTGCCAGTAAGTAACATTAATTGTGGCGTCCTGGCGGCCTAATGTTGAGCTGTATACTGTCTAACGTCTGCGCTAATCAGTATTTTGTTGCATGTCATACTCTTCTTTCTCCCCCTTATTATTAAATCATTGTCAATCATAGCCAAAGCTTCCTAAGATATGCACAGTAAAAAGATGTAATATAATTTAGAATTTATATTATTATAAGTTATATAAGGATGGTTAAGCTGTACTTCACAAGACAAAATATATAGAACAAAAAAACTTCTCAATCTACCAAATGTGTTTGTGGATAAGTACAAATTAGTGTGAGTATATTAGTGCCTCCACTGTGTGTGTGAGAGAAAGATATGGAAGTTCCAGTGATTAACTTCCAACTTTTTTTTTTTACTCCTTTCCAGCAGCTGTTTATTTTCAGGACCACTTTACAATCCAAGGAGGATTGAGATTCTCTAACGTAAACCAGCGACTTTAATAAAGATGGATGCCGGCTTTTATATCCCTCAACACTGATGATTTTTCTTGTTGATTTTCGCCCGTCCCCTGGGAATACATACAGCATATATTTCAGCACATCTCTGAGACGAACACTTGTAGCACGGCAAAGCGGAATCACTGACCCACTCCAAACTGTTTACTTAAATTAATCATCACCCTGGCTGATGTGACATGTAAAGTTTGTGCTGCTAAGACTGAGTTGGACCATTATTTCGGGGCCACTATAGGAACTGGGCACATTAGAAAGAGGTTCCATTCATTGGCAGTAGTAATCCCACCACTGTAGCTTCTGTATTTTCATTCCCCTTTCAACATGGTAGTAGTCTACGGGGATCACACTCGAGACAATAAATGCATTATTCACCGCGAACTGCATTTGCAATTCTCATTCCTTTGGAATCTGAAATGTAATCAGTACTTCTAAATACTGAATGTAGCAGCTAATTTCCTAAAGTTAAAGCTGACATTTCAAATCCCAAATAAACTCAAGGTGCGTTTTTAGCACAATGATAAACAGATGTTGCTTGCATGAGCCTTTCGTAATGCTGTTCAGTTATGGAAGTATGACACCAAAATCTACATATTCATAAATCTATCGTTGCTAAATTTCCACCTTGGCATTGACCTAATTCTTACGGATCACAAATAACATGATAATTACACTGAGACAGATGTGGGGTAATGTTGTGCATTCCTAGCACACATTCAAAAGCATTTAAGGTATTTCCCCCCCCTTCCTCCGAGTCCCACCGGTTAAACCTCGTCTTCTCAGGTTTAAGTGACGCTTGTGCATAATTTTAACTGCACAAACCACATATCAAGACGATAACTGCATGTTTATGTCGGAAGCAATTAGCTTTGAAATTGTTTTTCGGGCGAAGTGGGGAGGGGGGGAGGATTGGTGACAGAAGCGGAGCGTGTAATCGAAGCGTGGGGACGGGTGATTTACGCTGGTCAAGACGACCTCAACCCATACAGGAAGTGAATACTGTTTTGAGGTCAGTGAGCCACGAGGCACCCGCTAGACGCAAACCTTATGAAATCCATGTGAGTGGCTGCTGTGAAGTGTGTGCGAACGTTTTGAAAGGAGGGCCAATTATATCTAATCACAACACGCACAACAGCGGCAGTTAACGGTGGTGTGAACACTGGTACACTTCACAGAGCTTAGCTGGTGGTCCTGGGCCTGTGCAAGAGTGCGGATCCAGTTCATTTCATTTTCACCACCTCCATGAAGGAACACAACACTCTGGATTGCTTTAGGCCAACACACAGGAACAGTTTAAACATCTATTTAATAAGTATTAGTGTAATAAATGAGGTTGGAGTGACATTTTTAATAATTACACTTCATAGAAAAACACCACTGTGGCGAATGTTGGTGGAGTTGAAGATAGTGTGGTGAAGCAATCAAGGCACACACAGTTATAATGTCTGAACATATCATTTTTCTTTAAGTTTCTACCTCATTAAAGGCATATTCTCTGCTGTCTCAGACCATTTCGGGGCAGAGTCGGAGTTGTGCACACACGTCGTCAATGCTAGTGGTGAGTAGTGATGCTTTCCAGATTCTGACTGACTGCTGACACACACACACTCGCACACACACTCGCACACACACTCGCACATAATCACACAACCACGAACTCAGACTCCTTTTTTTCTGTCGCACATGTAGACTAATTTTTACACACATTCTCCAGCCCACACTCACACACACACCCAGACACCCATGTAAAAACGGTGCCAAAGGCGGTGGAAATATGGATCACATTTTTAGAAGGCACTCACCATGTCCTCAAGGAGAAATCCATTTCAAATGTTCCCAACCTCATTGATTTGCCAACAGTTGTGTTTTGTTTATTGGTGAGTGATAGCATCACTGCAACTTTGAATCACTTCGCATGCTAACGCCGTCAAGGCCGGAGGATGGGATCAGATGCTGTTTGAAAGAGCAGCGTGCTAAAGGCGGGCTGGAGGTGGAGCCGCCTGTGAATACAATTATTATGTTATTATTGCGGAGGCGAGATAGCACTAGCCTTTCACTTTGGTAATTGAATCCAAGAGAGAAGCTAATTGGTTTTCAAATGAAGCATTAAGAAACAAAACCAAGGACTTGCGATTAAAAAATGCGTCCGGTCGCTCCAAGTGCAGGGGTGGAGGAGAAGTGATTAAAAAGGAGACAAGATTGAAAGAAAATTGCCACATTGGAAAAACACTTTGTAATGAAAATTAAAACTCTAATAATCAAATATACTACATGACACTGATACTGCTAATAAAAGAAATCAGGGACTTGGGGAGGAAAAGGAGTTCCTTAGCTTGTTTTACATGGCTGTGGACAAAATGCCAAGTAAAACACGTCGCAACCCCTGCAGTATGTACAGCAGAAAAGACGGGGAAAAAAGGGAGTCCATCTGTCCTGCACACTTTGGTGTGGCAGCTATTGTGAGCTGCCCTTCACTAATCAAGTATGTCTGTGGATGGCCGGGCTTTTGATCCTGACACAGGCGTTTACAAAGTCAGCAGCGTGTGTGGGCCTCGGCCACAGCGTAGCGATACACGCGCACGTCCACACACATCAACAATAGTGTGCAGCCACCAAGGCACCTTCCCACAGTAACTGCACAGCACATGTTGTCGGCTGCATGACTGGTAGCTCAATCAAGGGGCTGTTGGATTTTTTTTAAAAAGCTATGTCAAACCGCCATGCAGCCGTGACTGGCATGTGAGCTGCATTTGTTATACTCATAATTCTTGTGCATCATCATTACTTATTTTTGCAATTTTTGGACAGCTGATAGTAAAGACAAGAAACATTGGGAGGGAAAGAAGGGAAGTAGTTGCAAAGATGGGTCCCACGCTTGACTGGAAGCATGATTGTTTTTGCCATGTGGAACTAAACACTCCTAATTTATCATTTTACTCATAGAATCCATAGTCACAGATTTGTGAGACTCCTTTAACATTAACAGTGTGTGGTATTCAGGACATTTCAACACCTCATCTCAGCCTGGATGGATTATTTCTACTATTTCACTGCCTCTACACTGCTACAAGACTGATGCAAGAGTGCAGACTGTTCTGGTCATCAGTGGGAACATGGAGCACAGTCTTCCATTCACTAACTGAGAGGAGAATTTATTTTTTCAGGGGGTGACATGAGTTTACTGGAATTCACCTGCAACCCAGGAGAGTTAAGTCTGGTTCTTTCCCTTGATTATCTACTCTGACAAACAACTTTATCTGCACCAAAAGCCTTGAATATTTTGATAGTTAAACGTGACAGTGATACAATGATCCAGCATCATGTTAAGAAGACAAACAAAACTGTAGAGTTGCAGGGAGCATTGTTGATTAAAAATATCCTGTTCATTAAAAAGTTGTACTTGCTCCAATCAGATCTACAGTACCTGTGATTTCCTTGGTTCTGCAAGACAGGGGAGATTTTCAGAAGAGTGGCATTATCTGTGACTTTCCATCTTTGTGTTGTTTCTCACATAGTTATCAGACAGGACGCACATCCACATGCAGGAATGATATCAAGGGAGTCGCTATAATGTCAAACTACAGGTGTTTATGGTTTATTGAACTGTGACAAAGCAGTGATGTATTATTTTAACAAAAGTGCTATTTATGGTAAGATGTGCAACCTTTGTTATCTCAGGTCATCATGTCACAGTTATTTTGCTCTGTAGCATCTGAGGGATGCATAGTTCTGTGTCAGTGGCCATTTCACATTTCCTTTTTCCAAGCCCTTTAAAACATTTATGTTTCTTCAAGATGCTGGAGAAACACACCAGACCCAGGGTGATGCATAACAACCACACTCAAAGCGAGCTTGTGGCACCTGTTGCCGGCTCTTGATAGCGCTGAGGCCTGCTGGAGGACCTGTCAGCCTTCTCCTCCGGGACTCTGAGGGATTGGGTGAAAGAGCCACGGTCCACTAAGTGTGACTGGCTGGAGACGTAGGTTTGAGTGGAGGGCTGCCATCACCACTGCGCTTGTATTCCTTCCCATCCTTCATCTAAAAAAATGGAGAGAAAAAAAACATGTACATTTCCTGCCTGACTCAGTGGCTCAGGCTGCCATGCTGCCTGAACCCTCCATTCGCCTTTTGACAGGTGTCACGGCCCAACACCATGCTGCCATTTCCCTGCACCTGTGACTGACCACACTAAGGAGCTCCCTCTGGTTTCAATAAAATATTACCTCTGTGAAAAAAAAAAGAAGATGCAGTCTGTGAGTGCTGGCTTGAGTTGTTGGGTGAGATACTGTCTATTGTCTCTATTTAATTTCAACCCAGCCCAGTTTTTTGGCATTTCAACCCTGTAATATTGATCCTAGTCAATTCAGTGGAGCTAATAAAGGTTCCTTGGCAGAACCACTTACTGTTGGCTTGCTTGCTGTGTAACATCGCCAATAATGTGACATGACTTGACAGATAATATAGTACAAATCCTTGTACTTCTATCCCTTTGGCTCCTGCTACTCTCGGCTACAGCGTTCCTACTGTGAGGCCTTAATCATATACACCGAAGTAGTGTTTACAAGAGCTGTGTGACAGCATTAGACAGTGACTGTGAAAGATCTTTTTCTTTCTGCCTTTGTTTGGATGTAACTGCACAATGAAAACAATTACATTTATTGGAACAAATGCAGCGCTTTTACCTTTTTTTTTAAAGAAATGGTGTTTATTCCTGGCTGCTCGAGGTCAGTATTACTAACAGGAGTTTCCATTATTTGGTCATCGCTAGGTTGTTACAGCACCATGACATGTATTCCTTGGCATATACCAGTAATGTTTTGAGGCTCGTTTTACTTGCCTCACACAGAGAGCATCTTTCACTTTTCAGCTGTGTCTATTTGTCTCCCCTTGACTGAAGAAGCCTGGAATATTCATGGAAACTAACTTCAGAATCAGCGGGATGCAGAGCGTCCAACACTGAATGCCTGTGCCACATTTTCATGGCTAATCATTCTGAAGAGCCATGGATGGCTTACAATGAGCACGGTGAATTATGCACATTATACCAGTAAGCTTCAGTAGAATGCTGCCGAGCTGTCTGGCAGCTTTTCTACAGGAATATCAATCAGAGTTGCTAAAACATGATGACAAGTCCAGCTAGAGCAACACGGTAGAGATGATTCAGGGGCTGAATGATTTTACGGCCCAGTGCGGGAATGTTGCTTTGCAAGGCTGGTTTTTCTTAAATACGCAGACGGCATCATAACGAGAACCGCCATAGGTGAGTGTGGAATGTGTGAATAAAATGCATGATTAATATGTGAGGAAATTTCAACAGTTTTCATTCGCTCAATTCTGAAAAATATGATTCTTTAACAGAATAATGACAATGTAGTGTTGAAATCAGCTCACAGGTGAATTACAATGAGTATGATGCAAGAATGTAAGTAGCATGCACTTTAAAGAAATGCAAACTTACCCAGAGAAAGGAATAAAGAAGAGGCAGGAGCGAGCCTTCAAAGCTGTGCCGTGCATGCAGATTGCAGGAGCCACAAAAGCTCTTGTCCTTTGCCAGTCTCACTTGACAGGCAGGATTCAGAGTACGTTTTCTTGCAGAAGCGTCAGGAATCCACAGTCAACATCTCACTGACGTCTCTCTCCCATTAGCACTGTCAAACATGCATACACTTTTTTTTTTTAAGGAAATTTCACTTTTCATTTTTCATTCCAGACAGACACACACAGCGCAGGTAGGCAGATAAACACACACACAGGCCTGTGCAGGGACGTAAACACAGTTTCCTATTCGGGTCGCTTTTCTCTTATTTATTTCTCATTTTCTTGTTTTATTTATGTGTTTTCTATTTCATCTTGCCCTCCCCCCCCGTCCCCAAGCCCTTTTCCAGCCACATCAAGCAGAATCACTGACAGAACAAAAAGGGAGCGAGCGAGAGAGGAAAACCAAGGAAATGGACAGCAATTATGATCAGAATGGGAGAAAAACAATGATATAAACAAAAAACAGCAGAAACGCATGTAAAGTTGTTAACAGCCCCTCTCAGAAAATAATATACCACAGTTTGGATGTGGGCAAAGCAGGATTTCTCCGTCAACACCACATGGAAAATTATAGTATCAGAGCAACCCCGAGAGGAAATGAGAATAGACAAGGGTCCAAACAGAGATTAACATGTTTATCTGTCATGTGAAGGAAAACTGCAGTTTTAAGTTGCTGTACTAGCTCTTCTGTTTGCGGCTCTGCAAATTTGCGGCCTTGAAAGTCAGTCTTGGATTACTGTACATTTCAATGCATTGCACTGTGCTGTAGCTGGAATGTGAGATTGTGGGATAACACAGTTTCATCAGTGGTAATGACAAAAAACATTCTTGAAAGTCTTAGTGGTCATTTTATGGCAAGCAACTAAACCAATTAGAAATCTCCTTAATCACGCCAATGCCTTGCCCTATTTTGGTGTGAACATCATCCCTAAGTTTGTCCTTAAATTGTGAATTTAAATATTTCAGTGCTTCCATCCATTTTACCCATTGTGTTTTTTTAGGAACTGTTAGAAAGCTAAATGGACTAAGCTGTACTTAAGTCAAAGTGCTACTATACTCAATCTTTGTATTCAAGGGCTCCATATCCCCTTTCTCTCAGCACAGGCTGTTGCTAGTCTCTATAATTCAGGGGCTGTCATAGCCTGGATTACTCCCCGGCCGTCTCGAACAACACCTGCTAGACGAGACACACTCTGCAGCAATGAATGGAAATATCCCACATGATCACTGTGACCCAAAAGAACTCATACTGTAACGTTGTCCTAACACACCTTGCAGACGTGAGACAAGCCTCGTTCATCAGCCTACTTGGCAACAAAGCGTCCATGTGGAGAAGTCTGAAAACTTGGTGAGGCTTCTTGTTAGCTTGATACCATTTACAGACCAGCTAGGGGCCTGGGTTGGGTTCCTGGCGGTGATAGCAGCAACAATTTCCAAAATGAGATTCAACAGACTTTTATATACCAATGTTTTAAATTCATGTTTCTAAGGTAGAGAAGCAGCTGAGAAGCTTGACGCATTAGAAACTCAAATCAGCTCGTGTCTGGACGGCTGTTTCACCAAATATAAGCAAAGACTGGGTCTGGCCAAAGCACATTTTGGAGGAGCGAGGAAACCCTCTCAGGTTTCAGCTGTCTACCAGCAGCCCTCAGCAGCTCTGCACAGCGAACGTGAGGGGAAGGCCAAAATGTGAGCCACCCTCACACATGAGAGCTGGGGGTTAATCCTGTTTCAAATAAGCTAGATTTAACCCCTGTCAACCCTACCACCAACACTGCTGACGCTACCACCCAAAATGATATATCAGGACTTTTTACGTATACACATAAGTGCACTCACGAGCCTACGAGGTCTACACACAGCACAGAGGACTGCAGTGTGTTGTTTGTTTGGTGCTCTCTACATTTAAGCAGCTGTGTCGGTGGTCAAGCGGCAGTGTTGACAGCTGAAGGCCTGTTGTTCCATAAAACCGTACCTCGGGCCTTTCACAGTTTAATGATATCTATAACAAATATGCTTTACACACAAACACACAGAGCAGGTGATGTGCAGGCTCACACGGAAAAAAAGGTTTCGACATTTCTGTCATGCATGTCTGCAAACTTGCATACACATAAACATGCATACATGACCAGGCAGGTCATCTGGCCTTTCTCATAGGCAGCACTCCCAGAGTGTTAGCCCACTCCTCCTCCTCCTCCCCCACCTCCTTAATTCCATACACTCATAACTTCTTAATGGAGGGACTGGCTACTCAAAAAATTAAAAAGATGCCTTGTTTGGCCGTGTTGGCGAGGTCTCATAACTTTCCTTATTTCATTGTCATACCATTTTCTGGTAAATTCCAAGTAATGTCAAGAGTTCTTCTCTCGTAACATAGTGAAATATTCAGTTTCACAATTCTACTGCGGAATCAAACATGTGGAAAGCCACAGACTGGTGAATGAAAAGTGACCTTGGATTTACTGACCTTGCATATTTCTCTTAAAATGTGTTATGGCAGAAACTCTATTTGAAAGCGCAATTCTTTGAGACAAAGGGGACTTTCTGTGTTTCCTACATATCCACACCCTTCTCTCCTTGGGAGATGTAGTGTATATGTAGTAGTACTGCAAGTTGAAGTCTGCACATATATTTGTATTCACACTGTAAGACACCTGTACGTCTTTAGTTTCTCTCGGTTCTGCAGTGTGGTATTGCTCGTGTTACGAAAGACAAAGAAATTTTGTCTGTTTCTGTCTGTGCTCTTGTGCCTGCAGACTTCTGGCAGGAACAGGAATCTTTGTGGATACCACTTGTCAAATTGTTCCCCAGTATGTCCAAGAAAGATTGCCTGAATTTCAGATGACATTGTGGTTGTGAAATGAGTTTTTGAAGAGATTGACAATGCTTTCTATGCATCAAAGCCACTGCCATTCAAACTAGGGAGAGGTGTTTCTTTTAATATGCCAGACCTTTGCGAACTGCAAGTCTGTAAGTTTTCCAGGGGACGTTGCAAAACCGTATTATGGAGAACAAATCAGTTAATAGCTTCTTTATGGCACATCCTAAATGCCTCTTTTAAAAAGCTTTCAACTCAATAGCTGTCCCCCCATGCGGCCTGACTGCATACACAGATAATTAACAGACACTCTGCCATATTAGCTTGAATTGGAAATGGACATTTTTATCATCCATTCAGTGTTTGTTAACCATTGTTACACAGTGCTGCTCTCTCTCCCCTTTGTGAGCCTTTGACTGTTTCACACTTGCTACAGTGATGGAATTTGTTTCGTATGCGCAAATGCTTCATAAGTCTATATTTAGTGACTCTGCTAGATAGTGACCAAATTCAACAAACAGGGACCAGAGAGAACAGCTAACAGTGTACAACATCTTAAAAATGTTTTCGCCCCTGAAATAAAGAGGATACTGTGTTTCTCATTTTCCCTTCTCCCCATGAAATGGTGGACATGTTGGCATGTATCATCACCTGTCATGTCAAATGATTACAGAAGAACCTGCTGCAAAGAAAAGCACAAAAAGAAAATCTTTTGTATGCCGGGCTTCATAGTCTCTGTGCACCCTTTTACAAAGAATATTGCACAGGTTTGACAGTAAGAGTTAAGAAACAAGTTTACACTTAAACTTTGGCTATTTTGAATGTGAATATGAAGTATTTTTGGACATATTTAAGGAAGCAGCACTCCAGCTTCAGGCCTTTGTTTGGTGTTTGCCATGGTAGTAATTGATTATTATCTGAAGGCCTTGTATTGAGGAGAAGTATTGCGAGCTCCGGACTGACAGAAGCATGCAATAACTTTGTATATCCTACGAGTGTTGACACAGGACTCTTCTCTTACTTTGGCCATGTACATTTAGTAATTTAAGATGAGTGTTACTGTCAGATTTTCAGCTTCTGGGAAGAATTAAGTTTGGATTCCACTTGGGAAGTAGGAGCTAGTGAACCTAGGTTGCATTATATAACATTATCTGCCTCTTTCTTAAGTTGTTCTGATTGCAGATAACCAGATTGTAAGACTGAGGTTACTGTGCTACCAGGTCCTGCAACCTCAACACTCTATACTTACCAAATATGTTAAAAACAACAGTCGCATAAGCCATGTGGTAACGTAGGGAGCATTCAAATCACAGACAGCATTAAACATGTGTAGGATTTGGGACTTAGGTTAAATGCAACACTAGTTTTACTTCCAGCTTATGCAGATATTTCACCAAACAAATTAACTTTACCAACACCAAGAGTTGGAACTAAAAACTGAAGACCCCTGGAGTCTACTAATATAAAGGGCAGCATGACTGTAGAAAATAATAATAAATAATAAGTCACATTTTCCTTTTGGTAATAACAGCTTTGACTAGCCAAGCACCAAGCCCCAAAACACAACAGCTACCAAAAATCTTGTGTAAGAGTTTGTGCCGACCAGAATGTGAATATACTTGAGAAACATTTTGCAGTAGAAGCACACCAAAAGTGTGAGAAAAGAAGACAAAAACAAAACTTTTGGGGTTAAAAACAAGGGAAGGTAAGGCGGTAGCGGGTGAACTGTGTGCAATTAACCTATACTCATCCAGACAAACAGCGGTGGACAGGGCATCGGGTAGGCGAGCTGTGCAATCTCTCAACTGAAGCTGGTAGTTTGGAGACTAATTAGGACTGTGTTGTGGTACGGTGTGAAGGGGTTCCCATGTGGGTTCCCGATTCGTTGGCTGTGTGCACATCCAGACTGCTCATTTGTGGTGAGGTGTGACAGCGTGAGACCCGAGGAGTTGATGAGAGGACGTGCAGGATGAGAGAGAAGTAAGCACGTCGAGATGAGTGCAGAAGTGACAAAAAAAGCAGGGAGAAGGAAATTAAACAGTAGAAATCAAAGGGAGGAAGAATGATACAGGTCACGATAGTGCGCAGAAGAAGAGACAGAGTGTCGGATTGGGAGGTCTGGGAAGGTTAATCTGCTTCTCTTCAATGTTGTGTCTGTCAAGTGGTGCAGCTTGTGCAATAAAGCTCCTCCTGTGAGATCCTATTGCGGGGAAACATACTTCTACTGAAGTGGCTGAGTTCATTGGCTTGGAAATAAATGACACCTAGAAAGTAAACCGCTCCAAGGCAACATGAGGATGAGTTTTCAGTACTGTATGTGACACTGAGGTAGGCCTAGGCAATAAAAAAATAATCATATGTTCTGCTGATAGACACTAAGCCAATAGCAAAAGTGAAACTGGCGGATACAACGTTCAAAAGTTTCTCTTAAATCCATTAGAGGCAAACCGATATGAGAAAACATAACAATGACGCAAAGTTCGGTTTTATGAACAAACTTCAAGTGTGCCCCCTCTCTAGCTCACAACAAAGTATCATATACCTCGATAATGGAGCCCCTTCACCATCCGTCGCCTTCCTGTGGCTGTGCAGGTCTCCCGAGGCGCGCTAATCTGCATCCGCCTGGGCCTCTCCTTACCTTTGTCCGCGCCCATGGACCTCCCCTGGTGGAGGTTGCAGCCGGCAGGGATTGGCGGTTGCCCTTGCAAGACGGATTTCGGGGTCTTAAAAACATGCAGGAACCAAAAACAACACTCCTGGTAGCCTCCTGTGAGAGCTGACGAGCAGGCGCTGACGTTGGGTTAAGCAACATCTGGTGATAGGTGGTCCAGTCCAGTAACTCAGTCCATGAACCTCTGTGCACCTCCAGATTTTACTTGCTTTTATTATTTAATATGTATAAAAGCAAAATCATTCCTTTTTCCTCATTTATTTTTAATTATGTGTATTTTTTTTGCATATACGTGTATTTCATTGTTACATTAACACTGAAATTACTGTCTGTGTACCTTGATAAATAGTCTAAACGAAGAAAACTTTCCAGCTGTGTTGTCCAACCTGGCTTTGAGTATCTAAAGCAACCAGTAGGTTTTTTGGTAAAATCAGATGTTTTGTGCCATGGACTTGTAGTATCTGGTAGACATGTCCCGAGCTCAAATCTTAGATCGGTATCTGGGCCAATCATGCAAATTGTTAAGTGATCTGTATTGGGAAAAACCTACACTTTCATTATTTTTATCTGTTTTCATGCAACATCATGAAAAATAGCGCAATGAGCTGCTGTCAAACATTCTACCAGAGTACAGGATTACTGTGCAGTTTTATTTCAGCTTTATTTACAATTAGTTGATAGCCTGAAGTCATTAATCATCGTAGAAGTCTCTGTCACAGTGCTCCTTTAATAGCTCCACTCTCATAATGCAGTGGGGTTCTGTGGAGTCAAAAACATTCGATCAACACATCTTTAGTGTAAGTTATAATGTGGCATTTCTCAGTAGCCATTGGCATGTAAATGTAATGTAATACACTGTCACCTACAAAGCAATATGTAAACAAACAGTTTGAAGTTGAAATAGCAATGTGGTAAGGATATCATGGTTGGAGTAGAAAGGATATTTTCCTCTAAATTTAATAATACTGTTATGTCATCCAAATCCTAACATAAAAAAATATTAATATAAAATTAGCAAAGCATCAACTTTCTGTTCACCATAATTATTTTGTGGTAAAGTTTGTGCTTATTTGTACAGTATTCTTCACCATTTAATCCATATTTCAGAGACTATTGTGTCCGATTACAATGAATATGCTGCTGCAACCTTGAACAGGGTTTTTGCTGTGTCGAAAATCAGCATGTCTTTCATGGTCAGTGTCAAGGAACAAAAGTAGGGGATTGCCAAGAGTTTGAACTTTTAAAAGCTGTTGGAGGTTGTCTGTGCTTTTTATGGTGCACCCACCATAGGGCAGTCTGTAGGGGATGTATTATCCTGCTCTATAGGCTTCCCACACTCGGCCGGTAACAATGCACAGCAGCCCAGGTTCATATCCTCTTCTGGGCTTTGATCTCTTTTACAACCTTAAAGCAACCTCACGCACACCACATTAAAATCTTAGTAATGTCAGCAGAGGGAGGAAGTGCCATCCAAAGTGAATCATGCAGGACTCTCATATGTGCATATATCAACACAGAGTAAAGATGAAGAGCCCTTCAGATTCACTTTCCTACTAAGGCTGCAAGGTTGATGTGTGGGAGCTGAATGTGAGCAGGAACACACATTCTGTTTTAAGTGTTAAATGTTACAGCGACCGCTCTGTTAAGTCATGCGGCTTCTAACCAACATACATGGCAACAATAGGACACTCTGAAAGGGGCAGAGAGTGCTTTAAAAAAGTTTTTTATTTTTTACTGGTAGAATATTTTTGTACAAGCATTTCTGAAGTAAGCACATAGGAGAGATCGCAATTTCTGCAAAACTGAAGGGTAATAAATTCAGGTCCATTTTCTACATCTAGTTTGTACATGTGGAAATAAACAAGCTTTGACAACAGCAGTGCATGTTGCAATCATCCCTGATGTGATATTGTCATGATGATGTTGTAGAGCTATCAATTGATGTTGTACACTTCTATTACATTTGCATTAAAGTAAAAACATGGGAAAACTCGCTTTGTGGGGGATTTATTCAGCATTAAGAGGCTAAATCTTGCATTTATTCAATATATGGAGATGCAATGCTAACATTTTATCTGAATCAGAATATGTTTCCATCACTGCACAAAGTCACTGTTGTGTAGATTCCCTGTCATTCATTTTAAATGGGTTCAAATTTACCACGGCAAGTCTTGCCGCTCATATATTTTATGTAGTATTAGAGGCTCCGAGCCAGAACGACGGCTGTGTTGTGTTTAGCCATCGTTATGGAATGCCAGGTGGAAGAAAGTTACAAGTAAGTCTCCTTTGGTTTAGTTTTTTTTTTCTTCATTTCCGTTAAGTTTATATACAGGCTGTCAATGTGCCTGTGTGACTAATTTGGGCTATGCCATACTAAAGTGGTGAACTCTTTCATTCCTGTTACAGTGTTATTCTTTTTCCCTTTTTTGCCTTTGGATTGTGTTCTTTTACTGGCAGAGAATAAATGTGTCATTTCCTCCCTTGACACGCGGCAAATACAGCACAAATGACCATTTTTACAGGAAAGATAAGGGAAGCAGTAATACTAGTTCAACATTATTTTAGAGATTGAAAATTTAGATCTTATTAAAACAGCCACAGCAATATGCACTTTCAGTCTTTAAACTTAGTGATAAAGCTCGTCTACCATGATGTTACAAAGCTAAATGAATTCTTCTCTCTGGCCAAAACAAATGAACCATGATCTGAGGTTCATTTCTTCAGTCATTTCGTAAAGGGAGTCATGCCATTGATTTGCTTTTGTGCATAGGAGTCTTCAAATTCTGAACTATTTCAGCCCACGCATCCATGGCAGCTCTTTACATGGTGTATCACATAGCTTACCAGAAAAAAGTTGCAATTTGCACAACAATTTGTATTTGTTACCTAAAAAGGTTAATATCTATTCAAACTTTCGGAATCTGCTTTATTGTATGCATTCGCACCCCAGCAGTCTTTTATTAAACTGTGTTTTTACAGAACTATCCACGAAAACTCTTCATCTGGCCCAAGTGTGAAAACACTGTTTCTCTCTAACTGTATCCACCCCAGCAATGATGTCAAAGCCTGATCTAAGCTAGAGATTATTACACCGCTGTACCATCAACCCGCTGACCACAGCCTGATTGCGTAGCCAAGAGTAGCAATTTCAGGATTTGAGCGCAATTGATTGAGTGGTTTTAAACCAGATGTTTAGTGTGTGTCCCCTCACTTCCTCGGAGAAATTTCTCTTAATTCCTCTTACGAAAAAGATCTGAAAATCCAAACTTGTAGGTCATGTTGCAGCAGAGCTGTGATAAAGTGTATTAGCATTTTGATAGCGTGCCGTAGCCCTGAGCAGTCTCCACCTCTTCTCACTTTGGTTTTGCAAGGTGAGTTAACACACAAGGGGGGGTGAGTGTGGAGTATTTGGCCTTTTAAACTCAAATATATGGAAATAACCCATATTTTAACAATGGAAATCGTGAAGTGCCTAAACAGTGAGCCATCTAAATACAGTAATAGCATATTTACTCAACTGAAATTAAGACTGCTGCCTTAGATTATGTTGTGTGATTACTGCAGCCATGACTGGGATCTTGTGTCCTGAAGTATAGTGCATACTGTACTGCGCCCCCCTAACAAAGCCCCTTTTGTTTCACAGGCTGGGGGGTCTGTGCACCCCTGATCTCCCCCCGTCTTTCCTCCTCCACTTTCCCCCCATATGCCCCCCCATGTCTATTAAGCGCACTGATTCCCAGTTCAAATTGGCCCCCTGTTATTAATCCCAATCACCCGGAACACATCGACCACAGCGCACCACAAAAACACATGTGCCCACCGCCCCCACCACCCCCAGCTCGGCGCACTGATTCTAATTAATTAATTACATCCCAGGTGATTTTACTTTGAGATGGAGAGAAGAAAAATAGAAGAGGGAAGAGAAAAAAAACGGCATCCCAAAGGCACCACCAAATTGGCAACAAAAGCTCCCTAGCAGAAGAAAAAAAAAGCCCAGTTCATTACTTCAGGGAGAGTCGGCTTCTTGTAGCTGCTTCCTAACTACTGCTCTGCTGTCCAAGACCAAAATACTCTGTTTCCCCCTCCTTTTTTTCTTTGACTTGCCTGTCTGCCACCCACAAAACCCTTGCCAAAAACACACACTGGAACTAACCCGCAACAAATTGATAGCATATTTAAGTATTCAGGATTATATTTTTGAGGAGAATGGATAGAGAAAAGGGGTTTTCAGTAAATCATATTTCTGGCCTGAGTTTTACTGGATAGCAGGGGAACTCTTTACCAAAGCACAGGCGCTATATTTGATATATCTCACTCATTTGAAAGTCAAAGCATCTACAGACTCTTTCAGGTCCTCCCAGTTTGCTTTCCTCAGGATACTTCTCTCCCTCAACATGCAAAAACTTTCCTTTTCCCTCCCTGACGTTATCGGAGCAATCTGCTGATGTGAAAATGTTTGACTCTGCACTTTTGTTATGCACCATGTTTAAATAATGATGTCTATCAATAATCTGGAGACAGCATCTTCATCTGTAAAGTTCAATTTGAGCTGAATTTGACATTGTAGAAGTCTGCAGAGCCCTGCAAAATTCTGCTGAGGAGAGTCTCAATCAAAACTGAGATATGCGCTGAATGAATCTGTTAAATCTACGATGACAACATAATTACTGAAAATGATTCTCATATAATTGATCAAAAGATATAATTAGTAATAACTGACTGGCATCTTTGCAAAATTAACGAAAAACAAACTTAAAGCTTTTGAAGTGTGCTGTAAACCCTTTGGACTCTTTGGCAGAGAAAACTTATGATTTTTCCAAAATGGATATTAAAACTTAAGTAGCTTTAAGTAGTTTTACTTCAGAGTGTAAAATATTATGAGTTGCACTTGAAAGAACACTTGAATATGTAATAATAATGTGTGTGGGTGGTAAAACATGTTATGGAACTCAATTTGTAACCACACCATTATTATTATTATATGCCATCAAAATTCTTGCAAAATTGCCACATATTCTAAACTTGAGACACAATATGTTCCTTTTCGAAGACCTACTTCTACAAAGGACCCCATTGGTGTCTGAGTTTTCACTCAGTGGCAGCCCGATCAGTGCGACAGCCGGTATATTCAGGTTGTATAGTCACCATTTCTCTCCATATGGACAGATTCCATCTACTTTTCTCACCTCTCTATGAATCTGCAAAATGCCTCAGATGACCTGATAATCTCTTGGCAAGTTCTTCTGCCCAGTCCTCCTTAGGCACTTCCTCACCTACACTGGCACTCATGGGGATGCTGGCAGGCTTCTACTGCACAAACAAGTGCCAGGTTAGCATAGACTGGACACTGACCAGGCGGGAGGGAATCTTCCCTTCGCCTTTTCCTTGTAAGTGAAAAATGAGGGACAGACAGATTAGCAAACAAGCTGGCAGTGGCCACACGGGGAACTTGCTCTGATACCCCCTCACTGTCTTTAATCCTGGATGGTGATGAAGCCATTAAAGGTCCTAAAGACCATGTGTGGGTTCTGGCATGAGAATTGGAGCTTAATCCATCAAGGCACATTTAATGGTACAGAGCTTCCATACTGGTAATTGACATGAGTGGCCAGATCTCTGTTTTGGCAAAGATGCTACATTTGAAGCTATTGTCATTAGTGATGTAACACCATATGGAATTATATTTTGTGGCTTACAGTTCACTGCATCATATATAGTGGAGAAGTTACTTTTTGTATGGCTACAGTGAAGTCAACTGTACAGATCCTGTAGCATATAGGAATTTATTGATATGCTAAAGGAGCCTAGTGGGAGTTTTTCCTTTGTTTGCACTGCTAACAAAAATCTCAACTTTAACCTTTTTGTCTCAATTTGTGCCCCTGTAGACCAGTCGCAACAATTTTTACACACTTTAAAAAAAATATACAATTTTTGTATTTAAATAAGCGGCAGGTTTTCAACAGAGGGCACCATCTCCCAAACTTTTCTTGGCTCCGTGTCGGATCTGTCAACAGGTGGAATCCGAGAGGTTGTACAGAGCAGAAACATATCATGACAGATGAGCTGCTGTAAAAGTGCGTCCATGCTCAAACAGGCCACAAATAACCAGTAGCTACTGTAAGTGTACACTGACACTCACGCTGCGTTCAAGATGTCGAATCTGCGTCCTGTGAGACACATGAGAGGAGCATAAAGAGGCACCGGGCTAGTTCTGGTTTGTATAAGACGGGACTGCAGAATGACGTGGTCACAGCCTTTTAGTCACTGTCAGACACACAGCAGAGCATGTCATGTGTTTTCTCCACCTAGATTTTATGGAACTGCTCCAAGTCCAGGTTAAACCTCTGCCAGGTTTGTGCAGTGTTCCCGGGAACCCTGCTGTGAGAGCGATCTCCAACAGAGGAATGTGGAACGGAATGCTGTTCTATGAGGCCCAGATCGCAGACACATATTTATTTGCTCATTCATCTCTTCTACATGACCCCTGACCTTCTACGCTGTGTTTTTGCTCCCCTTTACTCCCAGGTTTTCCTTCAGTTAGAGAAAATTACGGCAGATTCACTGGCACAGACATGCAGCTAGATTGCACAATTTAGAATCAGAGACGGTACAGATAGGGCAGGGATGCTGGACTTCTGGTTGCTTCAGTCAGCTCCAGTTTGTGAAGGTCTATGAGCACCAAGATTAACGGCTGACTGCTTGTGTGGAGAAGTGTGTTTAGGATGTGTTCTCGTCGGCTGGTACACTACTCCAGCAAGTGTCTGGTGGGAAACTGTGGTATGGAGAGGAAACAGATGTTGCCAGTTCCCTGTGGGAACATATATGAAAGACTAAGGTATATAGAAGTTTAGTGAAGGATAAATGTAAGAGTTTAATAAGGAGATTTGAATCCTCTGGTGAGAAAGGACTATTTTGGGCACAGTGTGCTGTTTGCAAAGTGGAAAGTACAGGTAAATTATAGACTGAAAGAGACGCCAGACACAGTATTATGTTAAAGAAGGAGGCCTGTGAACTAAGGGTTTCCAGTGCAAATAGCACTGAAAATAGGCTGTTAACTGGGAACATCAATCAATCAAAGAAAATGAGCCAAAAATAGAAATGATAATCATCCAGCTACAATAGGTAGTTGGTTACAGGTTAAGTTAAATGCATTTCCTGTTTCCTGTGTTTTTGGGGATGGCCTGATAATCGAGCGGTTAGAACACAAACCACATGTTGTCAGCAGTGAGTCCCTGGTTCACACACTGATCAGTCTGGACTACATGTCATCCCTCTGCTCTCTTTCTTCACATCTACTGTCTTTCTTCAATGTCTGTATCAAATAAGACAAAAAAAATGCCAAAAAAAACAAAGTTGTGTTTTTTGAAGCATGTTTACCCATGCCATGAATCATGCCACAACACAATTGCTGCTTTACTTTGCTACCTCTCAAATGGCCTCTGAATAGCAGGGATAAAATAGGGTTATATGCTGCAGTCAACTGCCACACAGCGGAGCCATGAAACATCAAGCGCTCTAAACATCTGCCAAGGGAGAGGCAGGGAGATTTGTGAGTCAATCTCCTCTTAAGGGCTAAAACGCAACCATCTGCCTTTGAATATGTAAAGCATCTTACATCGCAGCGTTTTAGCTGCATAAAATGAATCTTTGGATCCTTCTGTTCTGTTTACTCCTCAGCAAACATTTTCTTGCTGAGTAGAAGTTGGCAGAGCAGCCCGTGCCAACATTAAAAATCCCTGTAAATACAGCAGGAGAATGAAAGTTAAGATGCCTGTAGCTAAAACTTAAATATTTTATAAGATATCTAAATGTCTCATGTTTGTACATCGGATATAATGTGAAGCAATGTTTATTCAAGACTGCTTTACAGCTATATTACATTTGTAAAATATTTTCTTATTTTTAATTTGAAGAATCAGTACTGACATTTCTTGAATCCATGATGCTGTTATTACATCGTCCATAAGTGACCCATAGAAGAGATGCAGCCCAGAACTGCTGAACTGCTTTGACCAAATCAGCAGCTCCTGTCTCTAGTATCAACAAAAGACAGATCACTGCTGCTATCGGTGACAAAGAGGCTTCCTCCTGGACATGAATTAATAGCATCAGCTTGACATGGCTCCCGAGGTTAAGTCAGTGTTGTCAACATACTTGGGCATTCTGGAGATAAATGATGCTGAAAGAGCCACACACTGTCTCACAGACTGAAGATACAGTCAAACTTGGTAAAAGCTTTTCTGAGACCAGCAGAATATAATAGAGCCCCGAGTCTGTATTCAGTGTTTAAGAAAAAAACTGAACATTTACATTTTCAACTTTAAATGTTTGATGTTGATAAAGAACGAAGGAGGAGGGAAGAAGAGACTGTAATTGTGTGAAACGAAGCAGGGTAATGCTGTAGTTAAGGACACCTTATCTTGCCCTTGTTCCAAACAACCAATTAAATGGACTTAATATTCAAATCATGTACTTTTGATCACACTCAAGTTTGCTTGTGAGATAAAAGTGCCAGCAGTTCAGTTCAGTTACGCTGTGATTGTCGACGTTGGATGGAAAGAGAAAAGTTTCCCTTTGAAAAGCTGATTAAAAGTCTCAGCCAGAATCTGTTTTCATAATGGAGATTGAGTAAATCTAGTGATTTCTCTAAACACAAATTTGTCATCATAAACATTCAAGTATGGAATTAATAAAAAATCCCACATTTCTCTTGGCTGTTTTAGGCCTGAAAACACATCCCCCAGAGGCTACACTTGTCAGATCATTTTTAGTTTATTGTCGCTGCACAGTTGAAGTACTAACACAACAGTTTCGGGTCATTACTACAAAGGCTTGTTGAGTAGTTTGGCCAAATTTTCCTCCGACCCACAGAACTTCATTTTTTCTTCTGGTCCACATCATTAGATTTCCAAACATGAAAGGAACATTTCATGGATTATGGAAAAAATACATAATTTTCTGTCTGATGTAATGTTGTGGTCATGAGTAGGCCATTACTGCAAATATTTCATGTGGAAAAATAGCAGATACCTTCTGAGAAATAAAAAAAGTTTTATCTAACTTTTAAAGTACCTAAGGCAAAATTTGAGGTCGAAGATATCCTCAAATAATATATTTTCCTCCAATTGTATTGACAGTTTCTCAAATTTTATTTACGTTGACCAGTTAAATTTAAAATGAGTGCATTTGCCAAAGTCCATGTTTAAGCTCCAGTCAGTACACCACATGTGCAATTGTGCTGATTCCTACAACACCAACAGTTACTTGAACCTTCCACTGAAACTCATATGTCCATCAGTTGGCCACCACTTTAAAATGAAGGTCACCTTTTTCCACCAAAACAGCTTTGACCTGTTGAGACGTGGACTCCATAAGACACTTGATGGTGTCCTGTGCTCCCAGGCATCAACCTGTTGGTAGCAGATTCTTTGAGTTTGGAAGTTTTAAGGTCAAGTCTCCAAGGATTGGACTTGGTCCCACAGATCCTCAATGGTCTACAACAATGTTTAGATAGTAGGTACATGTTAAAATAACATTCAGCTGAATTTCTGGACCAAGATTTACCAGTAGAACATTATGGCCTCACAGAGCATGCCTTGCCTTTTTTTCCCCCAAAGTCCATGTTGATGTCTTTTTTTCCCCAGGTAGACAGCGTACATGGACCTGGCTCTCCACATGATGTCAAATAAAATGTGATTCATCAACTGCTCCATGGTTCAGTTCTGACGCTCAAGTGTCCAATCTATTGTAGGTGAAGAGAGGTCAGCATGGGCACTGTGTGTTTTGGCATATTCTCAAGTCAGTCTTTACTTCACACAAGGGTATGAGCCTTGGGCACTCATGACCCTGTCACTAGTTCACTATTTGTCCTTCCTTTGACTTCTTTTGGTAGATACTACATACTGGGAACACCCAGCAAGACCTGTCAATTTGGAGACAGCTGTCTAGCCGTCACAAATTGGTTCTCGTCAAAATCAGATCCCTACACTTCCAATATGTCAACTTCAAGAACTGACTGCTCACTTGATTCCTAATGCATTACAACCCTTAACATGTGCCATTTTTACAAGATTATCAGTGTTATTCAGTTCACCTGTCAGTGGTTTTAATGTTTTGGCTTATCAGTGTGTCTTTCTTTGTGTTGTTACATGAATGGGGCTAAGGGACTGAATTTGGGTGTGATTAATTAAGCTGACACGAAAAACCTACAAAGAGAGCCCCTCTTTCAAGGACCTCCACTTGAGAGCAGGTTTGTAGCAATTACTTTTCGCCTCCTTAGATGGGCCAAATGTAATGATTTTTCTGCGAAAACACTGCTTAAAGCCCAGCTGACGTGCTGTGTAATGTAACATAAAATGAAATTAAAATATATCCCTCCAATGTAAATAGAAACCAAGGGAGACCAAGACAATATGTGGGTTACAGCACTGTGGGAACAATGTGCCCTTCCTGTACTAGCAATACTTTAAATAATATGGCATGCACAGTATGTGTGCTTGATTTAAAAGAATGCATGTATGAAGATTGTGGGAATAGATTTTAAAGAACTTATGGTGTAACTTTATCCTCAGGTTGTATTTGCTGTGAGGGTGCTTTGCGGGACTCACTGATACAAAACACTTAATGCTGTTCTGAAGGGATCACTTTCTTGTTTCTTTAGTATTATCTTATTATCTATATAACAATAGCTCTTGTTGTAATCAGTATTTACACATCCTCCCCAGTGAAACACTATATTTTTCCACTGATTGCGGAAAACCTCAAGTGCTAAAAAGAAATCGCAACACATCTGTTTAACATTTCTGCCTAACTGCAAGATTTATTGTCCTCCACATTTTCTTCTTCTTATTTTTTCCTTTTTCTAAAATCTGCTTTCACACAATGTTTCAGGTTTGGGCAAATCACCAGAACACCAAACATTTGGCTTGTAAAACATACAACATACTGTTTGCATTGTTAAACAATGAAGAGAGAATTGTTAGTGTCTTATCCTCCGAGGACTGAGGAAAACACAAATGAAAACCCCTCCAGATTTTCACACATTTGAGGGTTATTTAAAAGCAGGAACAGCAGCCTGATAGCGGTGGCCGCACAGCATTAAAGTAGGTTGGAGAATAGGTGCCTGCTGGCAATGTGGAGCTGGTCCCTGTGTCCCAGGGTCCTGGGGAATTGCTCTTTAAAAGGAAAGGGCCATTGGCAGGGTACAGGATGTGCTCAATCTCAGAGTCTGACCTGGTAAAAATGGGAGCTCCACGGCTGTCACTCTAGGGTCCCTCTCCAGGGATGGAGTGTAATTATAAGAGTGAGGGCCCTGGGGCCCCATCGCTCCAAGATCCACCCGCTAATCACAAATCACGCAACCCTGGCACAGGAGGTGGCTTCCCTCAGAAACTGAACCAAAAACCTTTTAATGGATAAAGGTCAGACTCAAAGGTAACTTGGGAGTCAGGTTGTGTGTGCGGATACGGTAAGGTGTCTGTCCAAGTGAGTGAGTGTTCACAGTAAAACTTTTGAAGGTGTTTCAGCTTAAACATAGGTGCTCCTGCTACACAACAATGCTTCTCTTTTTGCTTAGTTTATTGCTTGTTTACTGAACAATTATTTGACAGGTCTACACAAAAGAGATTGCTTACACATTGTAAAATGGACCTGAAAATGTGAAAATAGTGACTTGAATTTTTAAGTTGACTTAGGCCTTTTTTCAGTTAAATAGTTGATTTGACTGCAGTTCTGCCATTCCATTTGAAAGTGTCTACAAAGAGAGAGGGAACTACATTGGAAATGATTTTGGGGTAGTTTCAACTTCACTTTCTGTCTTGTCTTATTGTAATTAATTAGCAGTGTGGTGTTAAAAGCTTAATTTGATCAGGCAGGTTAATATCTGGGCCTTTTTACCTCAACAATGGGAAAAAATGCACATGCATCAACAAATTATTGCAGTGTTCTATGAAATTCCATCTTCATCTCATCCACTTTGAGTCAGTTTTCTTGATGTCGGTGTTTTTCCTAGTAGTTGTCTCTTTTTTTCCCCCATCAAAGCCTCGATGACTTGTCATACCCCTCATTATCTGTTATTTTGCTCTTTTGCTAACTCTAAGGTCACAGCAGCATTTGATCTTCGCTGTCATCTCTCTTTGTCATCCCTCCTATCTATTGCAGTCCTCCTCAAGTCTCCTGATTCCCCCTTTTCCCTTAAACCAGAAGGACTTTCAAGGTCTACTCAGATAACGTCACTGCGACTGTGCATCTGTTTCCAATTCTGTGCAATTAACAAGGCCAGCTTGGGAATGTTTCGTTCTTTTTCATCCTCCTCCACTTTTCTCGTTCCCTGCCCCGTTCTCCTTTCTTTTTTGTTTTTTTGCCTGTCTCACTCCTTCTCAGTCCACACCTCTTTGGAAGATGGTCATTTTTTATGTGTCACTCAAGCAAAACAAGGTAGAATCTCATCACATGTTTGTTTCTTTCCCAGAGAGGCCACTTATATAAAAAGTGTCCTCTCTTGCTTGTCTGCAGTTGAACATCAGTTAGATTTGTCCTGCCTGAAAGATGAAACAACTGGGACATACCTCAAAGTGAAATAAAAAAGGAAATTGCAGAAATGTTTTGCTTAACCAAAATAGCCCATGACAGAGCTGTAGATATTACTTGACTGATGTGTACACAGCAGATGTATTTCTGGAGTCTGGTCTGTGGCTTGGTAACAGTTGTCTTGTATTTTTCTTGGGTAATGTACAATAACCATCTGAAAAGTACTTTTAATTTCTTGCTGAAATGAGTGCTTTCCCGGTTCTCTCGCTCCAGTTGGCCATAAATCCAGGCTTGTGCAGAGTGCTTCAAACTTGAATGCCAATAGCAAGGAGAGAAGGCTGGGGAAGAAGCGGAAGTTTCTTATGTTTCCGGGTTTTTTCATACTAAGCCAGGATACAAACCTCAGCAAAGTCCTCAGCTGCTTTTTCAAGGAGGTCAACAGGTACAATGCAGGCAAAACTACTGGCTGCCAGAGGCTTAAACCGACAAAATCTCTGACAACGACCAGTGACAGCTTTATAAGCCTGTGGCCTTTACAGAGCATATTTTAAAGCCAAACTGCACTCAGTTTTCCCGTTGTCTGGTAAACATTTTTCAATTGCCCTGGAAAAAAGCTTCATTTGACTAAAAACTTTTACTTCATGGTACAAATATTTTAGATTTCTGTCTTTTCATAAACCCCAAGACCTTATTACTATTTCTATAATGGAACCAAGGCTCATAATGATAATCCGAATATAACTACAAAGGCAGACAAGAAGGAAAGCTCTACATCATGTGCCTGCTAAGCCGGCGGTTAGACTCGAGCGCGTTCTCCACCACAACCTGACTATCACTCAAATCATCGACCAACAGCTGGAGAGAACCCTCATGTTCTGACACAAAGGTCACCACTGACTCCTTTTTTGTGGCGTTTGTCACAAATGATTTTGTGATTATATGTGAGGCACCTGCATGTCCAAAGTAAAATCCCACCACATGAAAGTGCTGCAACTACCGAAGCCTGTCCACCAAGACTTTCAACATCTTTTATGTGGCAAAGATATGTTAGTAGCTGGTGAGTAAAGACAACTGGGCTGTGGTAAAACATACTGTGTCATCAGAAAGTCTTGTCTGCTGTACTGCTGAAACTATCAGAGAACCTTAAGACTGGGCTTCATGCATGGTCACAATACCTGCACTGAAAACACTTCATGTCCTGAGGTGCATGAAGATGAAAATATTCTTGTTCTTTAAACCTCTTTGCAAGAAATTCTTACTTATCAGTCCTGCACACTCGGGTGATTGAGGTTGGGCTGCTGGTCGTCAATCAGACTTGATTTATGTGACTTTTGTCCTCACAACCAACTGATGAAGGGTTCTTGTGGCAACCTGCATTTTAACAGGATGCAAGGTCACAGGCTTTCTGTCATCTAAGTGTCAAGAAAGCATTGCGGAGCCCTGTGTCGTAAGTCGCTTTCAGGCAGAGACTGTGCCATATTTGTGCTAAGAAATCTTCGCCATTGCTCATCATTGCTTGTTCACACTGAACCAAACAAGCCAGCGTAATGTCACACCGGTGTGCGTCTCCATGTAGCATGCTGGCATACCAGAATCAGAGGCACGACATGTTACACAACAGCGTTGGTGTCTAGTGTGTCCTGTCCTGCTGGCTTCACTTTTACAGAGACGTGACTACCTCCACTACTGGCTTAGATGCACAACACAGAATAACACTGAAACAACCCATAGAGTCATAGAGCTTCACTTTGTTCCTGTACAACTAAACTGTATTCTTAATTACATTTTGAGAGGAACATAATTTCCCTTTGAAATGCCATTTTGTGAGTATGACACAGTAAGAAAGACTCCCAGTTTGAAAGAGTGAAAAAGCTGGTGTAGGAGGCAGGATGGTAGGATAGAGACATAAAGTAGAGGCAAGACTTTCACCCTAAAGGCCGGGGTTTGCATCCTGTGATCGGCGACAGTCAGTTAGTCTCAGAATTTAGTTTAGTTTTCTTTCATTCACTCACTTTCTGGTTAGATTTAGGCACCAAAACCACGTGTTTAGGAAAGTTTCCCGCTTTGTTAGAAGTTTGATTAAGTTAAGGCACTGAAGTTACTCGATCAAGGTTAGAAAAAATGTTATGGATAGGATAGGATAAAAACATGACCCCTCCCTACTTGTTGCCACAAGCTTCTCCTCCATTTTGTGAGTTACCAGGGAGACAAATCCCATCCATCTAATATATAACTGGTTGGATTAAAAGGAATGACATTAAAGCAATAAAATTTATTACACACAAATTTAATATGTTTCCTTTTAATTCTAATTGAAAATGCAGTTTAGTAGCATAGTAATGCCATTTTGTGGAGACTGGGTTGCACCTACACACAGTGTCTAGGGTTTTATGAGCTCTCTAGCCAGTCACACTGCTAGTACTCGAGGCACTGACTTTCTGGATAACTGGTTTGGGTAAAGCTGGCTCCGCGCTGCAAAACTAATCCCCAGAGCCTGTCTAAACCACTGCCTATAGTCACAATATCAGGGTTTCAGCGAACAACCTTTGCTAGAACAAACAGTACAGTAATTGTCGCCAATCCAAACTAGCCCACTCTAAAAACACCAAGCGCTTTTATTGCTTGGTCTTCAGTTGTTTGCTTGGTTTGGACAACCACAACCCTAAAAAATACAACTTTGATACCTCGCCAAAGACCTGCGCTCTTCCTCTTGGCTCAAGTGGCTTGTAATTCAGTATGGAGTTTGTGTATTTGTCTAACACTGGTAGCTCTGGGCTTTAAGCATAAATTATGCATAACCAATGTATTTTATTCAAAATTAATTAGCCTGCCGCATAGCTGTGGATTGTTTGCCAATGGAAACAGTGGAATAGAGGGGAGGAGGGGGTAAGAAAAAAAAAGCACCAGTGTGATGGCAGCTGTGACTCCACGGTTCCCCCACTGCTCTCCAGGAGAAGATTAATAGTTAATGGAAGGCCTTTAGGCTGTGGAAATACCCCTAGTGGCCCTTATCCCTGCTCTGGGAAAAGCAGGGATTATTGTCAAGGTATCAGAGTCTGTCACAAGTCAAGCCCTCCCCTTCCATTTCCCGACCCTCTGAATCTTACTTCCATTACCTAAATAAGAAAAACATCAGCTACTTTTGGCACCAATGCTCGGTAAAAGCTAGTATGTATTTTTTTTGTTTATGGCCCTAATTCATATGGATGTAACTTCAACACCACCAGAGCATGTTTTTCTTTGCTCCTCTGCTCGCCACGAGCTTATATGATCTTTAAATAGGAAGAGAGTGAGGTCAATTTTTCAAACGTGGCACAGCATATTATCTCTGGCAAGGCGAGTCAAATCAGCCTAGCAATTAACTTAGGCTCAGTGCCGCAACACAAATCATCCGGCTCGTTCAGGGTCGCACGGATTCCTCTCTCTAGGCAATTAGCCTCCTTCATTAATTAAAAATTCTAATCAGGACGTTGGATCGATAGTGTAAATCACAAGTGCTGTGGCTCACTGAGGGAAGTTGCATCTTACTTCCAAGGCCCTCATCGACAGAGTAATCAGCCAAACTCATGTGAAGGATTAATGGTGCAAGAGCTGGGATGATTGACACTGTTATAAATCTTCCAGGACATATGCTGAAGTACAGAGCATAAAAAATTATTGTCTTATGTGCTCACACTGAACAGACACTGTGGATTATACATAGTTAGGGACATATACAGTGGCATAATACTGTAGCAAACAAACTGTCAGCACATTTTAATAGTGTAAATATAGCAAATATTTTATATGGCGGATGACATGCATGTAAACACTCACAGCTGAAATGGGACGTAAAGGAAATTTTGAAAGATTACTCTACTTCTACAGCCTGAAAATGATGCTCCTATACAGGTAAATTTCAGTCTCAGTTATGTTTTTGAGTGAAATGCATTTTCTTCAGGGTTGTGGTTATTTCTGATGTTTCACAAATAGGTTTTGGAATCAGCATACTTTGCCATTTATTTTATTGCTTTTACTGTTGCTCGATCAATCATCACTTGTCATCCTGGCAACCCAGAACACCAGAACACAGAGGAGAAGCTTCAAAGACATTGTGAAAGGGCTGTATTTTAAGCCACACCATGGTATTTTTGCTAAACCTAACCAAAGAATTTTGGTGCCTGAACCCCAACCAAACAGCAAGCAAAAACAAAAGTAAACAACAAGTGAGAGCAAAATTTCAGTCTAAGAATAACCCAAACAAGACACAAACACCATCTTCTTAGTGGAAAGTCTTGTTGTGTATTTATACTTCACTTCAACGTCCTACACTAACGCAGACTTAGAAGTTCTTTGAAATTGGATGCATTTCTTGCAGTGTCATGGTCTTAACTTTTGGTGAGAAAAAAAAAAAAAACTTCTTTCAAAATGAAAAAGCAGTGTAGCTGCACTCAATGTAATTTTTGAGAGACACAGTTGATTCTGTAGAAAACTTTTCTGCAGCCTGAGAGAATGCATCAGTTATGTTGGAGGGTGTTTAATATGTAACTACATGAAATTTTGGCAATGGCTGAAAAGAAAAGATTTTTTTCTTACTCTTGGTAGATCATGAAGTGCTGGTCACTCCCGACTCATAACGGCTCTGGGGGGCAATTATTCTCCGGCTGAAAGAAAGTTCTTTCTCCATTTTTTCCTTATACTGTAGGTTGACATACACCCACACTCGAATACACACACACACACACACACACACACACACACACACAATCAACCAATGCCCTAACATATACGAGCATGTATACACACACTGCATGCATGCCTGATTTTTTTAAGACACGAGAGACAGAGAACAAAGTTTGTCTGCGCTGCTTTCCAATAACACTTAGATTTGTTTGTGGTCTCGCAGTCGTGGTTCGACTGAGAAAATATCCCTAGTAAATGTTACTGTTGTTCTTAGGTCAATTTGGGAGGAAAATGAAGTCATTTTGGACCCCACAAGAAATCAACAGAGACCCAATATTTCCCTCTCATTAGCGAGAAAACGAGTAGGAGGAGACGGTGCTGCAAGAGTTGCATTTTGTGGCTGATTCATTTGAACAGGAGGTGAATTACAACCCTGGTGTAGTCTTTCCTCAAATAGTGTCGGCATATATCAATATCTAGTTACTGCTTCTTGGCTCGTGCTCCGCTCTGAGGTCATGTGGCGTGGTAGAGAAATTTGTTGCTGTACAAGTTTGGCCACAGGAAATGATCCGAGACAAACGGCAGGTGTCACTCCCACCAGTGTAAAGGACACTGAGGCACCACATGGGCTGTCATTGATTGACTGAGGAAGATGCTTCCTGCAGGAAAAGTCATCAGTAGCTTTGCTCTCTCCACCTCTGGTTAATCCTCTTCCTGGTGTCTCTTCGCCATCCCTGAGTTGAGCTCATTACTTGGTTTAGCCTGTGGAGTGCAAAAACTATATACCTCTGAGCACTGCTGTTGTATGTCAACACAGCAGGAGGTGCAAAGTTGACGTACAGTATGTATTATTGTTTAATTTGTTGTTTAGAGACGTACAGAGATTTCTTTCTTGCTGTTGCAGTGTTACATCTCGTAACTACATCATTTTAGTATAGCACTGGTTAATTTCTGTGTTTCTTAAGTAGTGGATGAACTTATATTAGAATTTTTTCTCATTCTCGGCCCAATCTTCTGGCATCTTTTCTCACATGCAAGAACCTCCCATTATATCCGAACTACTGTGAAAGCTCTCGATCTATAAAACACCACAGGGTTCATTTAAGTAAGGACCCTAACAACGTAATTGATATGTTTTTTCTCAAATTGTAAAAGACATGACCGTGGAACACCCAAAGCTCCTCTTTACTTGTTTTTCAGCCCAGGAAATGAGGACAGATTGTCTGAATTTGTGTGGCATGTCCCTTTATTTCTTCCAGCGTGATCTTGTCGCAACACATCAGCCGTACATATGGAGATAAATTGCACTAGCCCACAGCTCTTGCAAATCCTTTTTATTTTTCCCAAAATATGCGTCTCCCCCCTATTAGCTGAATTGGGGGGAAATCTGGGAGTTGTTTTATTGTAATGTGTTTTTTTTTTCATCCACTTAATCAGCCCTTTGTAGTGGTGTTTTCCATCATATTTTTTGGGCTGTTTACTATTTCTCTATCGTGTGTTTCTTCTTGACTAATGCAAAGTTGCCTTGTGTAGCAGTCAGGCATATGCACATTCCTATTCCCACTTAGGACTCAGTGTTGTTGATTTGTGATTTTTTTCTTCTCTCAGACAGAAATAAATGCCACACAAGCAGCATTAATAAATCAGCCTTTTTTCAGTATCAGCAGAAGGGAGTTTCACTGGAATCAAATTTCTGTCTAAACTAGTTGATTTTCTTCTAAATTTATGGCATTGCTGATAGCATGTCAGCTATTGCTTAGGTGCTGTATATCACATTACCAAGCCTATTGACGATAAACAGAGCCGCAGAGCTGGAAGGCAAGAGCGGAGAGTTAGCGGGGTCTGAGTCATACGTTGAGATTGTTTAAATTAATCTGGTATGCTAAAAAATACAATGTTTTCTTACTTTGCTCAAAACATTCGGCTGCCTCAGACCTTCAGTCGGTTTGATCTATGACCTGCACGATGAAGTCCTTCTTCAGCAAACTGCACTTTAGGCCAAATTTTCAGCGGTTTTTTATCCACAATGCTCATCCCAGTGTTCTAGTGCTCTGCATCAACAGCTGCGCATTAAACTAAAAGCACTCTTTTTGTCTGAAATGGTGGGAAAAGTCCTGCGCGTACTTAAAGATAGTTTATGATGTAATTCTGAGAGAACATGTCAAGTTCAAACCATACAGAACACTCTTCAACGTTACAGAAGAGCACCGCGTATGGTTAAAAATATACACAGAGCTGAACATAGCTGCGTGTTGGTTCAAAGTAGACACATAACCACGCTGAAAATTGGCCCTCCAGTTTTGAGAATGGAGGACTCGACCCTCTGTTTTGACCTGTCTTGCTTTTAATTGCTCGCAGTTTGGATGATGTGATGGTGACGGAGAGCAGACCGCTGCCACGCCACCTCTACAGCTCTTCAGCGGGATTTTTACAAATTGTAACAAAGGTGAAAAAGAACAGTCGGTTTTTGCCTCCTATAGACGGAAACGGCAGCTGGTTCCAATTGCGACGTGAAATCTGTAGTAAGTGATGTGTAGAGGACTAGCAGAACATATCAGTGACACGAGGAGGGAAAAAAATTGTTTTGAGAAAAACAAAAATGTCCTGAGAGAAAGCGAGAGAGAGAGAGAGCGAGG